>VDFB02008310.1:0-34751 GCA_007258455.2 Sequoia sempervirens
AAAACGAAAGGAAATATATCACCGAGTGTCTCCATCTTCCATGCTTGATCTTCGTTACACCTTCTTGCTTGCTGGATAATGTTGCCCTCAGATTTGTACTTTGAGCAATCTAGAAAGCCTAAGCCCTACAACAAGATTCGAAGGATTTGATATGCCTATGACTATTGCCAATGTCTAAAAGTCAATGCCTATGCCTAGAATAAATGCCAATATTAATCAAATGCCCATGACAATGAATAAGTGAGAGTAAATAAATGCCTATAGTAATTACGTAAAATGTCAAGATATGAAAAATGAGAAGGAAAGGGCATTTTATAGAAAAGGCCATTTCGAACGGACGGACGAGATAAATTAGTGATGAGACCCTAAAATGAACGATCCAGATTAAACCTGAGAATCCCTAATTAGGGTTAGGGCAAAATCCTTAATTGAACGGTCAGAATAAAATCGGATCAACGGTGGAGAATAAATGAGGAAATTAATTAGATAATGAATATTTTCAAAAAATCAAGAAGATAAGATCGCCTGATTTGCAAGATTCGAAAAATCAAAGAGATAAGATCGCCTGATTTGCAAGATTCGAAAAATCAAAGAGATAAGATTCGGACTGAAGATAAGATTTGGAAAATCAAGAATCTGCCCGATTACTTGATTTTTGGAAGATTAATTACTAATTTGAATTAAATTAATTCAAATTATGGATTTCGAGAGATAATAAATAATCTTTTTCAGATTATTTATCAAAAAGGACTGACAGTTAGGATTGACATGATATTTTAAATAATTTAATTTATTTAAAATGAGAAGAATATGAAATTGCAATTAAATAATTAAATTAAATTATTTAATTCAGCAGATAAGATTAATTAATTAAATAAATTAATCAATTTATTTAATTGGACAGTTAGTGATGTATTAAATAAATAAATAAAATTTATTTATTTAATAGTGAAGGATAATTAAACGCAGAAAGGGAAATTAAATAAATTAAGAAATCTATTTAATTAAAGAAAGACTTAGACAATTAGTGACGTATTTAATAAATAAATTAAAATTTATTTATTTAATAATCATAAAGAATCAAGGGACATGAATTAATTAAATAATTATGAATTATTTAATCAATAATAGTCGAATGTGGACCAAGGACATAATTAAGTATCTTAATTATGCTAGGACAGAAGTGGCGAGAAATGGAGCTTGCAGGCCTAGGTTAATTTTCAATGTCTACATTTTGTCCCTCTTTGTCATAAAGCAGCCTGTCACATTGTGACAAGGATAAATAAGTCAAAAATATGCCCCGGTGCAAAATAAGATGAGGAAAAGAAGAATAGCCGAGGAGGGTTATGTTATGCCCCCTCGAGAGGACAGACAGGTTCCAAGAACATGAGTGTGCTCTCGAAATTGATGAGAAGACTAGAATATGAAGAGACAAAGAAATGTTAGTGCAAAAGATATGGATGATGATATGGATGCAATGCCTATATGAGATGAGACAGAGAAGATGGCAAGACTAAAGAAGATGCATGTTAGTTCCTAGACCAAATCCTTCAAAACATTTCCATAGGACTTTAATATTTATTGCTCTTAATCGTCATTGGGCAGATTGTTGTGATGGCCAAGAAACACCATGATATGACATAGATCAAGGTGTGCAAGGTTGTACCATCACGTAAGACAAACAATCATAGACAAGGATGATCATGACTCATACTATGAGCGTGATTGCCCCAGTCTTGTTGTCATAATCAACCATAAGCAGAAAAAGACAAGGACAGATCATGAAACGTCGCTGCTTCTCTAAATCTTGTTTCCAGGACATCCTTGAGAAACTAGTGACATGATTGCCAAAATACAAAAATAAAGTCCCTATCATGATATGTCATTGCTTTTCTAAATCCCATAATTAGGACCTCGCTGAGAAGCTAGTAGTCATGCATGTCAATTGTCATGCTACATTGCTGCTTCTCTAAATCCTGCTTAGTGGGATCTCGCTGAAAAACTAATAACATGATAAAAGATCAAAAGACAATTGCCAAGTGTTTTCCAAGTGCATTTGGATATCCATTGTTCTGATGTCAAGATGCCATGTTCGATGATGTGAAGATGTCAAAAATGTTTAAAGTTTTGATTGATCTTGGAAAATGCTGAGACTTGGTGAATTCAGGAAGGACACATCCTGAATAATGCCGATGTCGAGAGGATTCGATCCCTAATGGTCATTAGGGGTCCCTCAGAATAATGACGATGCCTAGGAAGGACACATCCTAAAGCATAAATGACAGAATTGGTTCTTCAGAAGGACACATCTAAAGAATACTGATGTCACGAAGAGTGATCTTTAGGTGTCAAGAAGATCACTCAAAATGTCGAATGACAATGACAACGCCTAGGAAGGACACATCCTAAGGCGTAAATGACAGAGGTTATCATTCAGAAGGACTCATCTGAAGACTAACTGAATTTTGACAGTTTGACCTGCTTATGATGATTTGACTTGTTTTTGACTAAGTTTGACTTGTGTTTGACTATATGCCGATGAGATTGCCATGCTGAATAAATGATTGTTTTACTTTGTTTCAGGAGATTTCCCTATGTGGAAATTGATTGAAAACTTTTGACTTGTGTGCTAGTGTAGTGCCATGAACCCTAATGGACTGACCTAGTGCAGCCTCGGGGGCTCATCGATAGATGGCCTTGCCTACGTCATACACTCAGAGACCTCGTAGTTCGAAATGACCAATGACTTTGTCTTGATGACCAAAGATTGCGTCATGATTTTATTTTGACAAACCTAAAGGACTGACCTAATGTCTCGGGGACTCAAGTAGGAGTCTTTCCTACGTAGCAAATGCGTAGAGACAACGTAGTTCAGACAGATGACGAAGACTGTTTTGACATGATTGACTTTGACTAGAAATGACCAGATGTTTATGTTCTTTGAGTGGTCTACTGATTTTTGTTTAATGTTTTCTTCAGGACGTTTTACGATTTTTAGGTCTTTCCTCAGGACTTTTTATGATGTTTTTGTATCTTTGTTCAGGACATTTTGCGATGTTTTTGTCTCTTTTTTCAGGACTATTTGCCGATGTTTTTGTCTTTTTTTTCAGGACTTTTTGCCAATGTTTTTGTCTTTTTTCAGGACTTTTTGCCAATGTTTTTGTCTTTTTTCAGGACTTTTTTCCAATTGTTTTTGTCTTTTTTCAGGACTTTTTGCCAATGTTTTTGTCTTTTTTCAGGACTTTTTTCCAATTGTCAAGATCATTTGTGACATCCACTGCAGTTGCATGATAAACATTTTTCCCCCAGTCAGGTCTAAGACTTAGCCATTTGCAAGGGACATAGACGGGATGCTGCTGACTTGGTAGACGGACAGTCGTCAGGACCTGATGTCAATCATTTATCTACTATGACAGGTAGGGTAGGATGTGATGGCGATTTGCAGAATAATGGCAGAAATACCTTTCATCCTAGGCCAAGTTAGACCAAGTGATAGTAGATGGCAGAGCAATGATTGATTACGCATGGCGCCTGTTTGCCAGGTTTTCACCATGGTACTTGTCCAAAGTGCCTGTTTGCCAGGTTTTCGCTATTGAACGAATCATTTTTTCTCTTTACTATTTTCTTGACTTTTTCATTTTTTTGGTGTCACCAAAACGCCTGTTTGCCAGGTTTTCATCAAGGTGACGATTTTTATCTTTTTGCAATTTTTTTGTATATTATGATTCTCAGCTCCATCCTCTGATGCTATGCGTAGAACTTTCGGAGATGTAAACTGTTGATGGGTTCTGTCAACTGTTCCCCATCTGGAGTTGCCAATTGATAAGCTCCAGAACCAAAAGAAGATATGATAATATAGGGACCTAGCCAGTTTGGTTCAAATTTTCCTGGCTTTTCTCTGTCTACTTGGTTCTTGGGGTTCTGCATTAGAACTAGGTCACTAATGTCAAACTTTCTGACCATAACCTTTTTATTGTAGCTTCACGATAAAGGCGGTTGATGCTTGGGATGATTCGATTGAGTTTTTACCGTCTTTAGATCCAACATTTCCAGCTCATGCAAGCATGATTGTCGGTAGTCCTCTTCATTAGTAAGACCCTTCAAGGAGACTCGTAGCGAAGGAATTTTGACCTCAATGGGTAAGATGTCTTCGACACCAAAGACTAGGGTGAATGGGGTGGCCCCTGTAGGCGTACGAATGCTAGTTTGATAGCCATAGAAGTAGGGTTAAAGTTATGTGCCCGATCCGCGGCCATCCATTGACAGTCTTTTTTAAGATCTTCACAATGGTTTTATTGGACGCCTCAGCTTGGCCGTTTCCTTGTGGGTAGTATGGAGATGAAAAGTGGTGTTGGATATGGAACCGTTCACATAACTCACGTACGTCTTGGTTTTTGAATGGACGTCCGTTGTCAGTGATGATGGACTGCGGAAGGCCATACTGGAAAATGATGTAATTAAGGATAAACTTTGATATTTGTTTGCCGGTAATATATGTCAATGGAATGGCTTCGATCCACTTTGTGAAATACTCAGTGGCAGTAATAATGAATTTATGGCCGTTGGATGAGGTTGGATGAATCTTACCCACGAGGTCGAGTCCCCATTGAGCGAAGGGCCAAGGAGAGGGGATGGGCCGGAGTTCTTGTGCTGGAGCATGGACCAAGTCACTGTGTATGTATTTGAAGCGACAAATCTTGACATATTCAATTGCATCTTTTTCCATTGTAAAATTAATAACCACCCAAAGTCTCGTCGGTTTCTAACTAGCTAAGCGTGGGACCACTTTCGAATGAGATCCGCATATACGTCGTGCACTTCGTAAAGGAATTAGGTACACATGCTTCATCGGGGTGTCAAGACATCTAAGGAGGGTATCGTCCGAAACTTCTGTTAGAGGTGTCAGCGGCAATGGCATACCTTGGGATTTTTCTAATGAAGGACTTCCTTTTGGTTATTTGGCCGGAGGTTAGGTGGAAGAATTGTAGAGACTTTAGGTATCATTAAATGTCTTGATACCAAGGAGAGTTGGGACCAACAAGTTCACAAACCATTTCTGATTCTGGGATATCATATGTCGGTATCAAAAGCTGCTCTACTAAGAACTCAAATTGTGACACATTTTTAGGGATGTCCAAGAGAGAACTAATAGTAGCCATTGCGTCAACTGCCTTATTCTGTACCCTGGGGATTTGTTCAAAAGAAATCGATTGAAAGTATGTCAAGAAACTATCTACCATCCTCTTGTAGGGAAGCAACTTCTCATCCTTTGTTTCATAGTCATCATTCACTTGGTTGATTACTAGCTGGGAATCCCCGAATACAAGCAATGTCTGAATCTTCCACTTAATTGCCAACTTGAGACCTGTAACAAGTGCTTCATATTCGGCAATGTTATTTGTACAAGGGAAAGCGATCCTGAATGACTTAGGAATTGAATCCCCCTATGGTGTGATAAACAAGATTCCAACACCTGAGCCATGACCAGTATGAGACCCATCAAAATACAGTTTCCATGGTGATGTCGGTTCTGCATGAAAAATAGACTCATCAGGAAAATCAGTTACTAATGGATGAGTGGCTTGAATTGGTGCATCCGCCAGTTGATCTTCTATTACTTGCCCTTTGATTGCCTTGCGCTCAACATACTGTATGTCATACTCACTTAGGATCATGACCCATTTTGCCAACCGGCCTGTTAATGCTGCTCGACTTAGTAGATATTTCAATGGATCAATCTTGGCAACCAGTTGTGTCTGATGACTGAGCATATAGTGTCTTAGCTTTTGGGATGCAAAAACAACAGCGAGGCATGCTCGTTCAATGTATGTATAGTTCAACTCATAGCCTATCAGTGTGTGGCTGATGTAATAGATTGCTCTTTCTTTTCCTTCATGATCATCTTGGGCCAGCAATGCCCCCAGTGCTGAACTAGTAGTTGAGATGTATAGAATCAACGGCTTTCCATGAATGGGTGGCATGAGTACTGGTGTTGAAAGCAGGTAATATTTTATTTGTTGGAAAGCCTCTTGACATTTATCCGTCCATACAAAGGGGACACTTTTGCGCAACAGGTACTGGAATGGATGACACTTATCTGCCAATTGGGCTATGAAATGGCGAATAGATTGTACCCTGCCCTGCAGAGTTCTGAGTTCACTGATCCCTCTGGGCGGAGGCATGTCTATGATTGCTTTGACCTTTGTCGGATCAACCTCTATGCCTCTTCGGGAAACTATGTACCCTAATAGTTTACTTGACGTGACCCCAAAGACACACTTCTTAGGGTTTAGCCAAACTTTGTACTCTTCAATTCTCTTGAAAATTATGTCGAGTACCCTCAAATGATCTTTCCTAGTTGCTGATTTGGACAATAGGTCATCTACATAATCCTCCATTATATTGTGCATCATGTCATGGAAGATCATGGTCATAGCCCTTTGATATGTGGCACCTGCGTTTTTGAGACCGAAGGGCATGACGTTCCAACAGTATGTACCCCATGGGCAAGTAAATGTTGTTTTGTGTTGATCCTCAGGAGCAATGCAGATTTGATTATAACCAGAGAAACCATCCATGAGGGATAGCATCTCATGTCCTACAGTTAGGTCGACTATGATGTCAATGTTGGGCAAAGGAAAGTCATCCTTTGGACATGATTTATTTAGGTCTCGGAAATCTGTACATACCCGAATCAGCCCATTTGGCTTTGTCACCGGCACTAGATTGGAAATCCATTCAGCATAATCTATAGACCTTATGAATCCGGCATCCAACAATTTCTTTAACTCGGCCTTGACCAATAGGGCCACTTGGGGGTGCATTTTGCGCAACTTCTGCTTGACTGGTTTAGCATTGGGTAATAGTGGCAGATGATGCAGAACCAGTTTGGGGTCCAATCCTGGCATGTCAGCATAAGACCATGCAAAGTTGATTTTTTGCTCTGCAAAGAATTTATGGAATTCTGGTTTCTCTTCATTAGTCAATGATGTGGCCAATAGGACCATCTTGGGGTCTTCTACAGTTGAAATATTATCCTCTATTGTGTCCTCAATAAGCATGGCCGATTTCTCCTGTTGCACAGGGAGAAAGTCCAGTCCTCCATCTTTGGGCGCCTCAGAGAGGTTTTCACCCGTAGATACGTCCTTTATTTTTACTATTTTATCATCAAGAGGTGCCTTTCGGTTTTCACCTAGAGACGTTTTATTTTTTACTTTATTTTTACTTTTGCGACTAGAGGACTGGACCGTCTCGCCGAAGTATGCGGTGCAGTCTAAATCAATAGCAAATCCTGATTTGTGGTCCCCACTAGGTATGCCTTCTCATAATCCCATGAATTCGGCAATGGCTTCATCATTTTGGAATGTGTCCAGAACTGGCGGTCCTTGTTGGTCCCAATCGACTAGTTCAGGGTAAACTAAAGAGATGCCATCGTCAAGGTTAGTGAATTGGGGTGAGGATGCGGACAGCATGTAGATGGATTCATTGATGTTGTAGATGAGGTTATCATCATCCAACTCCACATCGGACTCTAGCCAATATTCTCCTTCACTAGTGTCATATTCATTATCGTAATAAGGAGTGAAGGTTTTAGAGTCCTGGTTATCAATATCGTCTGACACTTTAGATAGATTGGACTGAGGGGGGTCAGATAATGGCTGTTGTGTGTTGTGGGAAGTGGTAGTAGGGATTTTACTATTTGGTGCTTGTTCAATTTTGAATGTTTGTCAAAATCATTGTTCAGAGGTCAATTCCCCTGGTTCGACAAACAAATCATCAAGACAACAGTCACTTAGGGATCGTTCTGATCCAAATTCCCATTCGTGGGAGTCAGTTTCGGTGAGGGGTTCCCTAGTAGTCTTGACACTGTCAGAAGCCTGTACTCACTCATTTAAAAGTCCAGAGGTATGTCGATCGCCATTGGCAAGTGATCCCAACCCTAATCCAAGATACTTCAGAATTTGAAAAGTTTCTATGGGTTCCCTTCGGCCAGTTTTATTTTTTCCAAGGCCACTAGTACCATCGTAGCCTTTAGCCTTCATGAAGTCATAACCTTTGCCATATATTTGAACTGGTAATGGGGATAATGTGACCATATCCTTATAGATCCATCCTGTGATGTCAGCAAGGTCTTCCTCACTCATGTCTCCCCACTTGATAAAAACTGTATTTGGTGGGACTATGAAGGTTTCCTGAGGTTCCATGCGAAAACATGGCCGACCATAGTCCTTGGGAGATCTAGGCATTGTTGTTATGCTGTATGCTGTGTTCAGTTTGAATTCTCTGCAGCCGAGGTCCTGGATTTTGATAGTTGATTTAGTCTTAGGGTTGGTGGAAGGTGGTGGTACGGTGGAAGACGTGGATGGAGCGGATGTGTAAGATGACGTGAGTGTGGAAGGGTCAATGTACTTGGATGACGAGGAGCCAGGTGCTTCTTGATTAATAGGTACTCGGTTTTCGGAGATACCCCTTAAATTGGTACAATATTGGAAAGGGTCAGGGTCTCCGTATATGGTTACTTCTGTACCATCAAAAGGAAACTTGAGGCATTGGTGGTATGTTGATGGAATGGCTTTTAAAGCGTGGATCCATGGTCGGCCAAGTAAAATGTTATATGGTAGATCCAAATCCAGGACCTGGCACGTTGTGTCCACAATGACCGGTCCCACTCTAATAGGGAGAGAGATAACACCCCTTGAAGAGCGTTCCTCATCATCGTATGCTTTGATCACTATTCTTTTCATTGGATCTACGCACGCATCAGAGAATCCAAGAGCCTTAACCAATTTGAGGGAGCATATATTCAACCCTGCTCCACCATCTACTAAAACCCGTCTAACTTTGTGCTTGTGGAAAAAAGTTTCTATGTGTAATGCGTCATTGTGGTTGGTTTTATGTGATGAGTAGTCCTGATCCTAGAAGGTGACATGGTGTGGCGTGGTGAGATATCCCACCATAGTTTCAAACTGATTGACATCGATGTCCTTAGGGATTGATGACTCTAGGAGAGTTTTGTCTAGGATTTCTTTGTGTGCCGGAGAGATACGAAGCAGCTCAAGGATAGATATTTGCGCGGGAGTCTTTCCTAGTTGGTCAATGAGGTTGAACTGACTCTTGGGTTTCCACTGTTGTGGGGTTGAGATAGGTTTTGGCTGTTTAGTCGATGTAGTAGGTTGTGATTGTTTAGCCGATGGGCCCGGTATTGTGATTTTGGCTTGTCTAGGAGGCAGACCAGCTATAGTGACCTTGCCACTGCGAGTAGTAGCATTACACTGGGGTGCTCTCTTGACCGTAATGGTATTGATGTACCCATCTTCAGTGCGGATATTGTTTATAATGGGTCCACTAGAATAATGTACTTGACTCGGGAAAAGTTAGCTTGGTTATGTGAACCTGACGTGGACGCATTATGAGAGCCATGATCCTGCAGTGGATTCTTGTGAATAGTATGATCTACGTTGGAGGTGAATTGTGATCCCCCTACTTCGATTGTGTGATTTTCAATAAGATCTTGAATTACATTTTTCAGTTGTCGACAGTTAGCGGTTGTATGTCCTTTGGCTCGATGGTATTCGCAAAGTGCATTGTCATTCCACCATGATGGTTTGAACTGTCCTGGGTCATAAGGTTTTATTTCCAGAAGTGTGATGACCCCATGCTGAATGCATTTCTTAAGGACTTCTTCAATGGGTTCACCCAAATGGGTGTATGTGCGACCCTTGGGAAATTGTCTCATTTGACGATATTGCCCTTGACTGTTTTGACCATTTTGGTTGTTTGAAAAAGTATTGGGGGGAGGTGTCAATGTTGTTGTTGGTCTATTTTGTTGTTGAACCCCTTTCAGGGCTAATACGGGACCTACAGTATTTGCAGTCTTGGCATCAACAACACCATCATTTGTAACATGCTTATTCTTAACCCAATATTTGTTTTTGTCAGCTGGTGGATTGATGTTCATGTTTTTGGAACCATATCTCAGTTCTCCCTTTGCGATAAGGGCTTTCTCAATCTGGACCCCCTTTTCCACTAATTCTGTGAAGTTTGTGCAACAATGTATTTGCAATGCGAATTTTAGGGGTCCTAGAAGTGTTTGGACGAACATGTTGACTTTTTCCCTTTCAGGAATGTCAATGTGACATCGACTAGCAAGGCTTCTCCATTTTTGAAAGAATGGAATAAATGTCTCACCAGAGTCTTCTTGCGTGAGATTGCACAAGCTAGTGATAGAGGTATCCATGTCAATGTTGTACGCGTAATTTCTTATGAATTTTCATTTGAGTTCATCCCATGTTTGGATATATTTTTGCATTGAGAACCATTCAAGGGCTTGGCCTGCCAAACTTTTGGAAAAAAGTCTCATCAAGTATGTTGGTTCGTAGGCGATATCCATACAGTTGGTTGCGAATTCGCGAACATGTTCAATGGGATTTGTTTTGCCTCTATATTTTGTGAAGTTGGGTGATACGTATCCTGGTGGAAATGCAGGCATACGTAAGTTCATGTCGAAAGGGTATACATCCAAGTCATATGATATTTCTGATTTCCTGCCTGAAATGTACATGTTTTGCATATTTTTCTCCATATCTCTCATTCTTGCTTTGAGTTCATCTATGGTAGGGTCGTTTACGTTTCCGTATGTTGGGTTACCTGGTACACCATGTGTTCCTGTCTGGTGTGTGTGAATGTTGGTATATTGCAGTGGTACGGATTGTTGTGGTATGTACGACGTGTGTTGTTGGTATTGGAAGTTATGATTTGGTGTATGTTGATGAGTATGAATGTTGGATGAATATGTTGGGATATGTCCCCTAGCCATGTGTGTTGTTATTTGGGGGATGTTGTGAGCATGACTGTTATGATGTGTCAATGAAGTCATGGGTTGTGTTATTTGACCACCTTGTGTAAATTGGTACAACATTGACATGGATACCTCTATCACTAGCTGGATAATGTTGCCCTCAGATTTGTACTTTGAGCAGCAATCTAAAATTCCTAAGCCCTACGACAAGATTCGAAGGATTTGATATGCCTATGACTATTGCCAATGCCTATGCCTATGCTTAAAATAAATGCCAATATTAATCAAATGCCTATGACAATGAATGTGTGAGAGTAAATAAATGCCTATAGTAATTACGTAAAATGTCAAGATATGAAAAATGAGAAGGAAAGGGCATTTTATAGAAAAGGCCATTTCGAACGGACGGACGAGATAAATTAGTGATGAGACCCTAAAATGAACGATCCAGATTAAACCTGAGAATCCCTAATTAGGGTTAGGGAAAAATCCTTAATCAAACGGTCAGAATAAAATCAGATCAACGGTGGAGAATAAATGAGGAAAATAATTAGATAATGAAGATTTTCAAAAAATCAAGAAGATAAGATTGCCTAATTTGCAAGATTCAAAAAATAAAAGAGATAAGATCGCCTGATTTGCAAGATTCAAAAAATCAAAGAGATAAGATTCAGACTGAAGATAAGATTTGGAAAATCAAGAATCTGCCCGATTACTTGATTTTTGGAAGATTAATTACTAATTTGAATTAAAATAATTCAAATTATGGATTTCAAGAGATAATAAATAATCTTTTTAGACATTTTATCAAAAAGGACCTACTAGATTGACATGGATATTTTAAATAATTTAATTCTATTTAAAATGAGAAGAATATGAAATTGAAGCAATTAAATAATTAAAATTCAAATTATTTTAATTCAAAGCGATAAGATAATTAATTAAATAAATTAACCTACTATTTAATTAAGACAAAGTAGACGTGATAAATGTAAAATAAATAAAATTTATTTATTTAATAGTGAAGGATAATTAAACGCGGAAAGGGAAATTAAATAAATTAAGAAATCTATTTAATTAAAGAAAGACTTAGACAATTAGTGACGTATTTAATAAATAAATTAAAATTTATTTATTTAATAATCATAAAGAATCAAAGGACATGAATTAATTAAATAATTATGAATTATTTAATCAATAGTCGAATGTGGACTAAGGACATAATTAAATGTCTTACTTATGTTAGGATGAAAGTGGTAAAAATGAAGCTTGCAGGCCTAGGTCATTTTTAGGTGTCTACATTTTGCCCCTCTTTGTCATAATGTCGCTTGTCACGTTGTGACAAAGAAAAAGAAGTCAAAAATGCCCCAGTGCAAAATAAGATGAGGAAGAATGACGAGGAGGGTTATGGTATGCCCCCTCGAGAGGACAGACAGGTTCCAAGAACATGGGTGTGCTCTCGAAATTGACGAGAAGACTAAAATATGAAGAGACAAAGAAATGTTAGTGCAAAAGATATGGATGATGATATGGATGCAATGCCTATATGAGATGAGACAGAGAAGATGGCAAGACTAAAGAAGATGCATGTTAGTTCCTAGACCAAATCCTTCAAAACATTGCCATAGGACTTTAATATTTATTGCTCTTAATCGTCATTGGGCAGATTGTTGTGATGGCCAAGAAACACCATGATATGACATAGATCAAGGTGTGCAAGGTTGTACCATCACGTAAGACAAACAATCATAGACAAGGATGATCATGACTCATACTATGAGCGTGATTGCCCCAGTCTTGTTGTCATAATCAACCATAAGCAGAAAAAGACAAGGACAGATCATGAAACGTCGCTACTTCTCTAAATCTTGTTTCCAGGACATCCTTGAGAAACTAGTGACATGATTGCCAAAATACAAAAATAAAGTCCCTATCATGATATGTCATTGCTTTTCTAAATCCCATAATCAGGACCTCGCTGAGAAGCTAGTAGTCATCTGTGTCAATTGTCATGCTACGTCGCTGCTTCTCTAAATCCTGCTTAGTGGGATCTCGCTGAAAAACTAATAACATGATAAAAGATCAAAAGACAATTGCCAAGTGTTTTCCAAGTGCATTTGGATATCCATTGTTCTGATGTCAAGATGCCATGTTCGATGATGTGAAGATGTCAAAAATGTTTAAAGTTTTGATTGATCTTGGAAAATGCTGAGACTTGGTGAATTCAGGAAGGACACATCCTGAATAATGCTGATGTCGAGAGGATTCGATCCCTAATGGTCATTAGGGGTCCCTCAGAATAATGACGATGCCTAGGAAGGACACATCCTAAGGCATAAATGACAGAGTTGGTTCTTCAGAAGTACACATCTAAAGAATATTGATGTCACAAAGAGTGATCTTTAGGTGTCAAGAGGATCACTCAAAATGTCGAATGACGATGACGATGCCTAGGAAGGACACATCCTAAGGCATAAATGACAGAGGTTATCGTTCAGAAGGACTCATCTGAAGACTAACTGAATTTTGACAGTTTGACCTGCTTATGATGATTTGACTTGTTTTTGACTAAGTTTGACTATATGCCGATGAGATTGCCATGCTGAATAAATGATTGTTTTACTTTGTTTCAGGAGATTTCCCTATGTGGAAATTGATTGAAAACTTTTGACATGTGTGCTAGTGTAGTGCCATGAACCCTAATGGACTGACCTAGTGCGGCCTCGGGGCTCATCGATAGATGGCTTTGCCTACGTCATACACTCAGAGACCTCGTAGTTCGACACGACCAATGACTTTGTCTTGATGACCAAAGATTGCGTCATGATTTTATTTTGACAAACCTAAAGGACTGACCTAATGTCTCGGGGACTCAAGTATGAGTCTTGCCTACGTAGCAAATGCGCAGAGACAACGTAGTTCGGACAGATGATGAAGACTGTTTTGACATGATTGACTTTGACTAGAAATGACCAGATGTTTATGTTCTTCGAGTGGTCTACTGATTTTTGTTTAATGTTTTCTTCAGGACGTTTTATGATTTTTAGGTCTTTCCTCAGGACTTTTTATGATGTTTTTGTATCTTTTTTTTCAGGACATTTTGCGATGTTTTTGTCTCTTTTTTCAGGACATTTTGCGATGTTTTTGTCTCTTTTTTCAGGACTATTTGCCGATGTTTTTGTCTCTTTTTTCAGGACTATTTGCCGATGTTTTTGTCTTTTTTCAGGACTTTTTGCCAATGTTTTTGTCTTTTTTCAGGACTTTTTGCCAATGTTTTTGTCTTTTTTCAGGACTTTTTGCCAATGTTTTTGTCTTTTTTCAGGACTTTTTTCCAATTGTCAAGATCATTTGTGACATCCACTGCAGTTGCATGATAAACATTTTGCCCCCAGTCAGGTCTAAGACTTAGCCATTTGCAAGGGACATAGACGGGATGCTGCTGACTTGGTAGACAGACAGTCGTCAGGACCTGATGTCAATCATTTATCTACTATGACAGGTAGGGTAGGATGTGATGGCGATTTGCGGAATAATGGCAGAAATACCTTTCATCCTAGGCCAAGTTAGACCAAGTGATAGTAGATGGCAGAGCAATGATTGATTACGCATGGCGCCTGTTTGCCAGGTTTTCACCATGGTACTTGTCCAAAGTGCCTGTTTGCCAGGTTTTCGCTATTGAACGAATCATTTTTTTTCTTTACTATTTTCTTGACTTTTTGATTTTTTTGGTGTCACCAAAACGCCTGTTTGCCAGGTTTTCATCAAGGTGACGATTTTTATCTTTTTGCAATTTTTTTGTATATTATGATTCTCAGCTCCATCCTCTGATGCTATGCGTAGAACTTTCAAAGATGTAAACTGTTGATGGGTTCTGTCAACTGTTCCCCATCTGGAGTTGCCAATTGATAAGCTCCAGAACCAAAAGAAGATATGATAATATAGGGACCTAGCCAGTTTGGTTCAAATTTTCCTGGCTTTTCTCTGTCTGCTTGGTTCTTGGGGTTCTGCATTAGAACTAGGTCACCGATGTCAAACTTTCTGACCATAACCTTTTTATTGTAGCTGCGACAAAGGTGGTTCTGATATGCTTGGAGATGATTCAGTGAGTTTTGCCATCTTTCTTCCAGCATTTCCAGCTCATGCGGGCGTGATTGTTGGTAGTCCTCTTCATTAGTAAGACCCTTTAAGGAAACTCGTGAGCAAAGGAATTTTGACTCACGGGTAAGAGAGATGGCTTCAGCGTCAAAGACCGTGGCTTAACCCGTGGTGGCCCCCGTGAGGTGTACGAATGCTAGTCTCGATAGTTCATAGAGCGGTGGTTGGTTAGATAGCGTACTTCACGACCAGCGTCATTGACAGTCTTTTTGAGAATTTTGACAATGGTTTTATTGGACACCTCAGCTTGGCCATTTCCTTATGGGTAGTATGGAGATGAAAAGTGGTGTTGGATATGGAATCACTCACATAACTCATGTACATCTTGGTTTTTAAATGGACATCCGTTGTCAGTGATGATAGATTGCGGAAGGCCATACCGACAAATGATGTAGTTGAGGATGAACTTCGATATTTGTTTGTCGGTAATATATACAATGGAATGGCTTCCTGATCCACTTTGTGAAATACTCAAGGCGCATTAATGAATTTTATGGCCTTTTGATGAGGTTGATGAATTTACCAAATGGTGGTTGAGTCCCCATTGAGCGAAGGGCCAAGGAGAGGTGATGGGCCGGAGTTCTTGTGCTAGAGCATGGACCAAGTCACTGTGTATTTGACATTTGTGACAAGTCCTGACATATTCAATTGCATCTTTTTCCATTGTCGGCCAATAATACCCAAGTCTCGTCAGTTTCTTAGCTAGTGTAGGACCACTCGAATGAGATCCGCATATACCGTCGTGCACTTCTCGTAAGGTCGTACATGCTTCGTCGGTGTCAAGACATCTAAGGAGGGTATCGTCGAAACTACGGCGGTAGAGGGTGTCACTGACAATGGCATACCTTGCGGATTTTCTAATGAAGGACTTCCTTTGGTTATTTGACAGGTTCGGTGGAAGGGTATGAGACTTTAGGTAATCGTAAATGTCTTGATACCAAGGAGAGTTGGGACCAACAAGTTCACAAACCATTTCTGATTCTGGGATATCATATGCCGGTATCAAAAGCTGCTCTACTAAGAACTCAAATTGTGACACATTTTTAGGGATGTCCAAGAGAGAACTAATAGTAGCCATTGCGTCAGCTGCCTTATTCTGTACCCTGGGGATTTGTTCAAAAGAAATCGATTGAAAGTATGTCAAGAAACTGTCTACCATCCTCTTGTAGGGAAGCAACTTCTCATCCTTTGTTTCATAGTCATTATTCACTTGGTTGATTACTAGCTGGGAATCCCCGAATACAAGCAACATCTGAATCTTCCACTTAATTGCCAACTTGAGACCTGTGACCAGTGCTTCATATTCGGCAATGTTATTTGTACAAGGGAAAGCGATCCTGAATGACTTAGGAATTGAATCCCCCTGTGGTGTGATAAACAAGATTCCAGCGCCCGAGCCATGACCAGTATGAGACCCATCAAAATACAGTTTCCATGGTGATGTTGGTTCTGCATGAAAAATAGACTCATCAGGAAAATCAGTTACTAATGGATGAGTGGCTTGAATTGGTGCATCCGCCAGTTGATCTGCTATTACTTGCCCTTTGATTGCCTTGCGCTCAACATACTGTATGTCATACTCGCTTAGGATCATGACCCATTTTTCCAACCGGCCTGTTAATGCTGCTCGACTTAGTAGATATTTCAATGGATCAATCTTGGCAACCAGTTGTGTCTGATGACTGAGCATATAGTGTCTTAGCTTTTGGGATGCAAAAACAACAGTGAGGCATGCCCATTCAATGTATGTGTAGTTCAACTCATATCCTATCAGTGTGTGGCTGATGTAATAGATTTCTCTTTCTTTTCCTTCATGATCATCTTGGGCCAGCAATGCCCCAGTGCTGAACTAGTAGTTGAGATGTATAGAATCAACGGCTTTCCATGAATGGGTGGCATGAGTACTGGTGTTGAAAGTAGGTAATCTTTTATTTTTTGGAAGGCCTCTTGACATTTATCCGTCCATACAAAGGGGACACTTTTGCGCAACAGGTACTGGAACGGATGACACTTATCTACCAATTGGGCTATGAAACGGCGAATAGATTATACCCTGCCCTGCAGAGTTCTGAGTTCACTGATCCCTCTGGGCAGAGGCAAGTCTATGATTTCTTTGACCTTTGTCGGATCAACCTCTATGCCTCTTTGGGAAACTATGTACCCTAATAGTTTACCTGACGTGACCCCAAAGACACACTTCTTAGGGTTTAGCCGAACTTTGTACTCTTCAAGTCTCTTGAAAATTATGTCGAGTACCCTCAAATGATCTTTCCTAGTTGCTGATTTGGCCAATAGGTCGTCTACATAATCCTCCATTATATTGTGCATCAGGTCATGGAAGATCGTGGTCATAGCCCTTTGATATGTGGCACCTGCGTTTTTGAGACCGAAGGGCATGACGTTCCAACAGTATGTACCCCATGGGCAAGTAAATGTTGTTTTGTGTTGATCCTCGTGAGCACGCGGATTTGATTATAACTGCAGAAACCATCCATGAGGGATAAAGCATCTCATGTCCTCGCCAGCTAGGTCGACTATGATGTCAATGTCAAGCAAAGGAGTCATCCTTTGGACATGCTTTATTTAGGGTCTCAGAATCAGGACATACCAATCAAATTTCATTTAAGCTGCTTTCACCAAAGATTTAGACAAAATCATTCAAAGATAATCTATAGGACCTTATGAATCCCACGTAGATTCAAGACTTTAACTCCGCTTCAACTAATAGGCCACTTCTTGAGGGTGCATTTTTATGCTTAACTTCTCGCTTTTGACTGGGTTTAGCATTGGGTAATAGTGGCAGATGATGTAGAACCAGCTTTGGGATCCAATCCGCATGTCAAGATAATACCATGCAAAGTTGATTTTCACACAAGAAAGAATTTATGAAATTCGGGTTTCTCTTCATCACCAATGATGCGCAAATAGGACCATCTTGGGAATTCTCTCAAGTACTTTGAAATATTATCATCCTCTATTGTGTCCTCAATAGCATGGCCGAGCCCCCTGCTGTAATCTGGAGAAAGTCCAAATTCTCCATCTTGGGCCGAGAAGCTTTCACCAAGCAGATATCGGCCCTTATTTTACTATTTTATCGCCAAGAGGTGCCTTCGTTTTCTCACTCCAGAGACGCTTTTATTTTTTACTTTATTTTTACTTTTGCGACTAGAGGACTGGACCGTCTCGCCGAAGTATGCGGTGCAGTCTAAATCAATAGCAAAATCCTGATTTGTGGTCCCCACTAGGGATGCCTTCTCGTAATCCCATGAATTCGGCAATGGCTTCATCATTTTGGAATGTGTCCAGAACTGGCGGTCCTTGTTGGTCCCAATCGACTAGTTCAGGGTAAACTAAAGAGATGCCATCATCAAGGCTAGTGAATTGGGGTGAGGATGCAGACAGCATGTAGACAGATTTGCTGATGTTGTAGATGAGGTTATCATCATCCAACTCTACATCGGACTCTAGCCAATATTCTCCTTCACTAGTGTCATATTCATTATCGTAATAAGGAGTGAAGGTTTTAGAGTCCTGGTTATCAATATCGTCTGACACTTCGGATAGATTGGACTGAGGGGGGTCAGATAATGGCTGTTGTGTGTTGTGGGAAGTGGTAGTAGGGATTTGACTATTTGGTGCTTGTTCAATTTTGAATGTTTGCCAAAATCGTTGTTCAGAAGTCAATTCCCCTAGTTCGACAAACAAATCATCAAGACAACAGTCACTTAGGGATCGTTCTGAGCCAAATTCCCACTCGTGGGAGTCAGTTTCGGTGAGGGGTTCCCTAGTAGTCTCGACACTGTCAGAAGCATGTACTCGCTCATTTAAAAGTCTAGAGGTACGTCGATCGCCATTGGCAAGTGATCCAAGCCCTAATCCAAGATACTTCAGAATTTGAAAAGTTTCTATGGGTTCCCTTCGGCCAGTTTTATTTTTTCCAAGGCCACTAGTACCATCGTAGCCTTTAGCCTTCATGAAGTCATAACCTTTGCCATATATTTGAACTGGTAATGGGGGTAATGTGACCGTATCCTTATAGATCCATCCCGTGATGTCAGCAAGGTCTTCCTCACTCATGTCTCCCCACTTGATAAAAACTGTATTTGGTGGGACTATGAAGGTTTCCTGAGGTTCCATTCGGAAACATGGCCGACCATAGTCCTTGGGAGATCTAGGCATTGTTGTTATGTTGTAGGCTGTGTTCAGTTTGAATTCTCTGCAGCCGAGGTCCTGAATTTTGACAGTTGATTCAGTCTTAGGGTTGGTGGAAGGTGGTGGCATGGTGGAAGACGTGGATGGAGTGGATGTGTAAGATGACATGAGTGTGGAAGGGTCGATGTACTTGGATGACGAGGAGCCAGGTGCTTCTCGATTAATAGGTACTCGGTTTTCAGAGATACCCCTTAAATTGGTACAATATTGGAAAGGGTCGGGGTCTCCGTATATGGTTACTTCTGTACCGTCAAAAGGAAACTTGAGGCATTGGTGGTATGTTGATGGAACGGCTTTTAAAGCATGGATCCATGGTTGGCCAAGTAAAATGTTATATGGTAGTTCCAAATCCAGGACCTGGCAGGTTGTGTCCACAATGACCGGTCCCACTCTGATAGGGAGAGAGATAACACCCCTTGAAGAGCGTTCCTCATCATCGTATGCTTTGATCACTATTCTTTTTGTTGGGTCTATGCATGCATCAGAGAATCCAAGAGCCTTAACCAATTTGAGGGAGCATATATTCAACCCTGCTCCACCATCTACTAAAACCCGTCTAACTTTGTGCTTGTGGACAAAAGTTTCTATGTGTAATACGTCATTGTGGTTGGTTTTATGTGATGAGTAGTCCTGATCCGAGAAGGTGACATGGTGTGGCATGGTGAGATATCCCACCATAGTTTCAAACTGATTGACATCGATGTCCTTAGCGACTGACGACTCTAGGAGAGTTTTGTCTAGGATTTCTTTGTGTGCCAGAGAGATACGAAGCAGCTCAAGGATAGATATTTGCGCGGGAGTCTTTCCTAGTTGTTCAATGAGGTTGAACTGACTCTTGGGTTTCCACTGTTGTGGGGTTGAGACAGGTTTTGGCTGTTTAGTCGATGCAGCAGGTTGTGATTGTTTAGCCGATGGGCCTGGTATTATGATTTTGGCTTGTCTAGGAGGAGGCGGACCAGCTATAGTGACCTTGCCACTGCGAGTAGTAGCATTACACTGGGGTGCTCTCTTGACCGTAATGGTATTGATGTACCCATCTTCAGTGCGGATATTGTTTATAATTGGTCCACTAGAATAATCGTACTTGACTCGGGCAAAGTTAGCTTGGTTCTGTGAACCTGACGTGGACGCATTATGAGAGCCATGATCCTGCAGTGGATTCTTGTGGATAGTATGATCTGCGTTGGAGGTGAATTGTGATCCCCCTACTTCGATTGTACGATTTTCAATAAGATCTTGAATTACATTTTTCAGTTGTCGACAGTTAGCGGTTGTATGTCCTTTGGCTCGATGGTATTCGCAAAGTGCATTGTCATTCCACCATGATGGTTTGAACTGTCCTGGGTCATAAGGTTTTATTTCCGGAAGTGTGATGACCCCATGCTGAATGCATTTCTTAAGGACTTCTTCAATGGGTTCACCCAAATGGGTGTATGTGCGACCCTTGGGAAATTGTCTCATTTAATGATATTTCCTTGGTACATTTTGACCATTTTGGTTGTTGAAAAGTATTGGGGAAATTATCCAATGTTGTTGTTGGTCCTATTTTGTTGTTGAAGACCCCTTCGAGGCTTATCAGGACCCTCTGATGTTGCAGTCTTGGCATCAACAACGATCATTTTGTAACATGTATTCTTAACCCAATATTTGTTTTTGTCAATTTGGATTGGCGTTGTGTTTTTGGAACCATATCTGAGTTCTCCCTTTGCGATAAGGGCTTTCTCAATCTGGACCCCTTTTTCCACTAATTATTGAAGTTTATTGCAACAATGTATTTCTGGAAATCACGAGATTTTAGGGGAGTCTAGAAGTGTTTGGGCCGAACATGTCCAACCCTTCGGGGAATGCTCGATGTGACATCATTGCTAAGGCTTCTCCATTTTGAAAGATGGAATAAATGTCTCACGAGTCTTCTAGCGTGAGATTGCCTGAAACTAGTGATAGAATTATCCATGTCGATATTTAGTCGCAGCGTAATTTCTTATGAATTTTTCGTTTGAGTTCCATCCCATGTTTGGATATCTTTTTGGGTTAGAACCATTCCGAGGGCTTAACACTTGAACTTTGGAAAAAGTCTCATGAGTATGTTGGTTAAGTGGCTGACCATCTGAGTTGGTTCTGAGTCGCGAACATGTTCAATGGGATTTGTTTGCCTCTATATTTTACGAGTTAGGTGTCGTATCTGGTAAAATCATCGTAAGTTCGTGTCGAAAGAGTATACATCTAGGTTATATGATATTTCTGATTTCCTGCCTGAAATGTACATGTTTTGCATATTTTTCTCCATATCTCTCATTCTTGCTTTGAGTTCATCTATGGTAGGGTCGTTTACGTTTCCGTATGTTGGGTTACCTGGTACACCATGTGTTCCTGTCTGGTGTGCGTGAATGTTGGTATATTGTAGTGGTACGGATTGTTGTGGTATGTACGACGTGTGTTGTTGGTATTGGAAGTTATGATTTGGTGTCTGTTGATGAGTATGAATGTTGGATGAGTATGTTGGGATATGTCCCCCAGCCATGTGTGTCGTTATTTGGGGGATGTTGTGAGCATGACTATTATAATGTGTCAATGAAGTCATGGGTTGTGTTATTTGACCACCTTGTGTAAATTGGTGATTTTGCACAAGAGGAACATTTGTGTTTATACCTTGGGAGGCAATGACGTTTGACTGTGTTGTCGTGTTGGCATTTTGTTGTTGTCCTTGAATAAAGATACGTCCTGTGGGTCCCCCCAAAGGATTTTGTGAAATACCACTGGATGGATGTGTCGAAGTTGTGTTCATGGTAGTAGATGTAGTTGTCAAGGGGGGATTGTTTTGACTTGATGATGCCCCCGTGGCATTTACTGTCGTGGCATCGACTGTCATGGTATTTGTTGTGGTCCCAAAGGAAGTATTGCTTGTAGTATTTAGAGGTTGACCACTATGTGACATGTTATGTGCGTTATTGGCATTAGGGTCATGAAGTGTCAAATTTAGCGTGTTGGCATGAAATCCTGGTGGTAACTTAGCTCCTTCACTCAAGAGCATAGCTACAAATCTATCTCTGTCCTGACGAGCTATTGTTTCAGCAAGCTGATAGACCTCTGGGTCTTGTGTCAATGCCTCTATGTTTTCCTGAAGTAGTTGGCCATTTTCGTCTCTTTGCAAGTAGAGTTCGAATGTACTGTTTGCTGGAAGTTGATTGTCTTGTTTGGTAAATGGATCATAAAAGGTCCAATTCGGGTCATGTGGAGGACTGTTGACACTAAATGGGGGGTCTTGCCTAAAGTTTTCCATTTGTCTCTTTTGTTTTTGAAGTCTGGTTTCAACCATGAACTGATTTTGCTCAAATTGGAGTGACAACTAAATGCAAGTATGACACTATGTGAAGTCTAAGTTCAAAATGACGCCTAGAATGACTAATGTTTTTGGATTTTTGAGAAAAGGGTATGCAATTTGTATGCAATGTAAGACAAGGTTATCTAAGCACTTCTAAGCTCGAACTTTGTTTACGATTTGGACTACTAAAGGACTTCGTTGGAAATGACAAGTTGACAAGGTCTAAATGACTAGTGAGTCTTCCTAACTAGGCTTTTGAGTTGGAAGAAATCTCACAAAAAAGGACAATGACTAAAGGAGGTTTGATAACTTAGTCCAAGAGGGTCTAATGTCGAAAACAATGTTTTGCAAAGGTGTGCTTAAGATTTTCCTAATCCTAAGTATGCAAGTATGGACCTTAAGGACAACGTAATGCTGAATGTACTAAACTAAAAGGAATGAGGTATGCAACCTATGGTGACTAATGCAAGTTTATACAAGACTTTGAGCAATATCAAGTTTGGTTTTTGACAGAATCTTTTTGATGATAGTGTTTGACGAATGGTTGACAATTTGAAGACCTCAGGTTTCAGATGCGTTTTGACAAATCAGTTGCGTCGTCGAAAATCACTTGCGGTTTGACAGATGCGACTCAGTTTAGTTTCAACCTAAGTTTTGACTTGTTTTGATGGAAGTTTTGACTTGTTTTGATGAATGTTTTGTTTGAACTGTGACAAAACCAGAATGCACTTGACAAACACAGCGTTTTAAAAGGTATCCAAGCACACATGAGATAAGCACAATCCTAAAAAGGCCACTAGGCCTTAGGTTTGTATCTTGTCTGACCACCAGGAGTTATACCGGTTAGTGATGAACACTCATACCGAGGCCGGGCCGAACTTAGAATTTGAGTGGCGTTGGCTCCCTCCAGCATTCATTCGTCGTTCGGCGCTACCGAGTCGGATTGATTTGGGTAGTGACATCCGAAATTGCTATCTACCTACTTCCAGGGATCGGTGAGTATGAGTAATCTTGAGGCGTAATCTTTGTCGCCGCAGCTATGTCAATGGCCGGCCCGATGAGGCGGTTGGATCTTAAGACAAAGAGGTGTTTAATTCAGGCGTGTTCAGTTAGGTAGAAGCGTGATAAAATGCGGCGAGTCCGCTTCGGATCCGTCTAAATCCGGAACCCGCAGCCATTGATTCTTGGAAACTTTCCGAGAGCCAACATCTGGGTTGGAAGTCCACCGATTGTCGAGTCTTCACCAAGTCACGAATTAAATCTGGGGTGAGTACTTTTCCCACGGGGAATGATTGGTCCCAAGTCGATAGCAGATTCTGCTTCACCAGGGATCGCGAATCTTGTGAAGGATACTCCGATATATCGAATCGTGAAGGGTAATTAACAAAAAATAGAATGGGTCTGGTTTTCTGATCACAAGGTTTTCACCAAGTGAGAGCATACTCACCTACCACTCCACAAGCACAATCAGACACAAAAGACATGATTCTTTTTATAAGCACCAAAACTAAGTGTGTGCTAATCTAGAAATAAACAAGCACACTGTTTGTTTGTTTCCCTCTTTGACATGCGAATCTGCAAACAATAAGTTAGTAGTTTTGTAGATAATGGTCTTGGACACATGAAAAAGATCGCCACACGCTACCAGAAAAGATTAGTAACAAAAATAATAAAAAAATAAATAAAAACTTAAATGAAAACAGCAAACTTGAAATAGTGATAACTTCATCCAAACTTAACAAAATTTCAAGTGGTAGATATCCATGGAAAGCTAAATGATAGACCTTCAAAACCCAGAAAACTTTTTCTACGATTCTGCACAAAACAAATGTTATAGACAAAAGAAAACGCGGGTTTAAGAATTAAATTAAAAAAACCGCGAACAGTAAAATACCCATAACTTTATCAAATCTCAACGAAATTTAAAACCGTTTTATGTTACAGAAAGGTGAGGAGTGGGATCTACAAAGCCAAGAACCGTTGAAAATATTTTTTAAGCCCGTTTTCTGTCTCCGAAATTTATTGAGTTCGTGTGACGTTTTGGGTACGTAGCGCGAAGCGATTGAAACAAATGAGAACACACACAGTTACTACGCAAGATGTAAGTTCATGCGATGTAATCGAAGGAAAATCGGTTGTTAGATGGGTTAGATAAAATAACATTAAAATCCGATGGAAATAGCAGTCCTGATGGAAATCAGATAAGCGAAAGGAGAATGCTCGAAATTATAAGTCTTGATTGATCTTGCGTTCTGTGCTAACCTGGCGGATAATGTTGTCGCCAGTTACATGCTTTGAGCAATCTAAAATGCCTAAGCCCTACAACAAGATTCGAAGGATTTGATATGCCTATGAGTATTGCCAATGTCTAAAAGTCAATGCCTATGCCTAGAATAAATGCCAATATTAATCAAATGCCTATGACAATGAATAAGTGAGAGTAAATAAATGCCTATAGTAATTACGTAAAATGTCAAGATCCCAAACATGAGAAGGAAATGGCATTTTATAGAAAAGGCCATTTCGAATGGACGGATGAGATAAATTAATGAAGAGACCCTAAAACGAACGATCCAGATTTAACCTGAGAATCCCTAATTAGGGTTAGGGCAAAATCCTTAATCGAATGGTCGGAATAAAATTGGATCGACGGTGGAGAATAAATGAGACAAATTAATTAGAAAATAAAGATTTTCGAAAAATCAAGAAGATAAGATTGATTGATTTGCAAGATTCGAAAAATCAAGAAGATAAGATGTGGACTGAAGATAAGATTTGGAAAATCAAGAATCTGCCCGATTGCTTGATTTTTGGAAGATTAATTACTAATTTGAATTAAAATAATTCAAATTATGGATTCCTGAGAGATAATAAATAATCTTTTGATTATTTTATCAAAAGGGTAATGATTAGGATCGACATGGCATTTTAAATAATTTTATTTATTTAAAATGGGAAGAATATTAATTAGCAATTAAATAATTAAATTAAATTATTTAATTTAGGAGATAAGACCAATTAATTAAATAAATTAATCAATTTATTTAATTAAGACAATCAGTGACGTATTAAATAAATAAATGTAATTCATTTATTTAATAATCAATAAGAATTAAATGCAAAAGGGGAAATTGAATAAATTAAGAAATTTATTTAATTAAAGAAAGACTTAGATAGTTAATGACGTATTTAATAAATAAATAAAATTTATTTATTTAATAATCATGAAGAATAAGTGACCTGAATTAATTAAATAATTATGAATTATTTAATCAATAGTTGAATGTGGACGAAGGACATAATTAAATAACATAATCATGCTAGGACGAAAGTGGTAAAAATGAAGCTTGCAGGCCTAGGTCATTTTTAGGTGTCTACAGTATGCACAATGATTTTACCCAAGACTTTCAAAATTCTCACATAGGTATAGTTATTGTGTGCAAGACTAAAGTTACTGACTGCTGCCATCTTTATAAACCATGCTAAAAACTGAAGATGAAGAGTGAGTATTTTCACCACTTAACATATTAATATGATAATATGGTTTCAAGAAGTGATGAGACCTTGATTTTGAGAATATAGATATATTTTAGATTGAGTGTTTTTAACACTTAATTTTATGAGAAAATGATCAAGGTAATAATAAATATTTTACTAGTGTGGTGTTATTTATCTTATACGTTAGGTGTTAAATTCTTAATAATTTAATGAAAACATTAAATTAGTCTTCATCGTTATTCTACTTGTTATAATCTTTATAAAATGAAAATGGAAGCTATAGATATGATCAAATTTTCATGAGATTGCAATAGTGTTGGACACATTTTATTTCATTGAAGAATAATTTCTAATCATGCAAAGGTATATGCTAGAGGGTAGTTATTCTTTTCTTACAATTTTGAGTAGGAATTTCTAAGTGTTGTCAAGTGTTAAATCTAAGCAAATATATGGTGAAAAGAGGAATTCAAAGATGCCTTTGGCATATTTTATATGCCCATTTGCAAGTGAAGGGTTCAAGAGTTTTCAAGTGTTGATTATGTGTCCAATCTACACTTTGCTTCTTCTATATCTTAGTTTTTTCTTAGTTTTTTGAGGCTTGGCCTTTGCTTGTTCTATGACAAGTTCTAGAACATCTGGGTCAATCTAGGGCATGTTTTGTAAATATTAATGTAATTAGGTGTAAGATTTTATTTGAAAGCATCAATAGAATTTGATTATGAGTTTTATCTTTCTATTTGTTAATATATTTTCTCTTTGGAAAACCAATAGTAAGACCAATTACTTTTTTTAAGATTCATTTGTCTCTACTTTTCTATTAGAAGAATTTCAAGGAACCTAATAAATTTTGGGTGCACATTTATTGTAGTTACATTTGATCTAAGTTATTTGCACTCAAGTAGTTTTATGAATTATTATATTAAAAACATTTAATGAGATTTATTTCTAACTTAATGTATGGGATATTTGATTTGAAATTGGATTACTAATTATGAATGTAATTACTTGAAATTGGAAGGCAATGGAGGTCTTAAGCTTTGCAAGCCAAAAGCTTGGTAAATTATATCTTTCCTTACATGTGGATTGTTGTAGCATTTATTTAAGTTAATTTATTTTTTAATATATTATAATAGATCAAGCACCAATCGATGTTGATTATAACTTATTCAATATTGGAAACTAAAAATAAAAATAATTCTCACAGTTCTAGAAAATTATTTATTAATTGTGTTGTGCCAGTATGCAAAAATATAGTGTTACACGTCTCTACCAAACCTTTTTTGAACTTTCAATTTGTAAGTTATCTATAGGAGATTATGCATATTGAAGTTAACAAGTTATTGGTGGAGTAAAAAGTTGTGAATTTTTTCATATGTGAGGGAATACATTTATTTTATATATGATGTTGCATCATTTAACCTATTTGTATTATATCTTATCTAGAGCTTTATGGCTTGCAAGTTCAGTAAACTAGTATAAAGATATGAAGTGATAGCCATTATTATGAATATCTTTGTGCATAATATTTGGTCAAATCATGTTGTCAATTTACTTTTGTTCTACAAAGATCTCTAGGAGTACCCTCCTACCCTCCTAAGATTGATAGGGATCAAAATGTAGATTTATACCCACTCTTGTTGAATTAGTCTTTTATTTTTCTTAGTTTAATCATAGTTTTTCCATGTGTTTATATTGACTCAATCCAAAGGTCTAAATATTGTGCTTCATCCTATAGAATTGAGTATTACAAGAAAAAACATAAAAAATAGTACCATTATTTGGGGACTTGATTTAAATTTCTAATCAATATTCAAATCCTATTATTTCCAAGGATAAAAAATTTGGAAGTTTCATTGTAAAATTTTAGGGAATTCAATCAAGTTGTTGATCTATTTGCAGTTGTGTCAATTTGTTGAGTATGTTTGGATTTGCTTGTTGCCCATCAACTTGCACACTATTAAATGACATTGTTTGAAGGAATTATTGATGGTGTAGTTATATTATGTGCCAGTCAATATCTAGAAGTGGTAAACTTGGATCAATTTTATCATGGAGATCTTATATTTCAAGGCATTCCTCTTAAAAGAGGTGGAAAATCTACTCTCTTAAAAGTCAAGCTCATGGTCATTTCAAGTTGCTCAGTAAGAGATGTTTGAATATTTGTGGTGATTTGAAGAAATTCTAAGGCTCTGTTGATGGATCAACCTTATAAATTATTTTATATTTCAATATCATTCAAATTGTTTAAAGATTGTGTCATGTTCCTAAGATGACAAGTCTACTCTTTAAATATTACCAAGGTTTTATTTATTTATTTCAAATCTTTATACATTTATAAATGCAAACATATGTACCATGCTCCAAAATTATGGGGTTATGTGTGAGTAAGTGTATTCATGAAGTATATGAATATTGAAAGCATAGATCAATATTGGAGGAATATTGCTTGGTGGAAATTGCATCTATGAAGGAAATTTTGGTCATATATACAATCTACTAATGTAATGATCTAAATGCATAATCTATTTTGTAGGTGGACAATATTTAAAAGAGAGGTGAGGGATTTGTTTTGTTTCAAAGAAAAAATTTAGAAGGAAAGCTAGTGGTGGAGGAAATTCATATTGAAATATGAATTGACTACTTTCAAAGGGGTTTGTAAATAAATGTTATGGGTAAATCTACATTAAAACATCCTCTCTATACACAATACATAACAAAATAAATGTAGGATATACACAATATACATATACATATATACATATATATATACACACACATATGTATATATGTATATATGCATATTTATGTACATATATATGTGTAGATGTGTAGAGATGTATATGTGTGTATCCAACATATACACACATATATATATCTATACATATATACACACATATGTATGTGTATATATGTTTGTATATGTGTGTATATATGTATATGTATGTATGTGTATATACATATATGTATATGTGTGCATACATACATATATACATGTATTTATGCATATATATGTATATACATATACATACACATATATGTATACATATGTATATATATGTATGTATATGTATATATGTATGTATATATGTATATATGTATATATATACATATATATATTCATAAACATATATACAATTTTTTATTCGAAATGAGGGTTGTCACTAAATCTATTGTGCACATTCCTTAATCGTTGCTATTCAACTATAAATTATTAGAATTTTTTTTTTAAATAGAAGAATATACCAATATTTCCCCTATACAATATGAGTTGGATCCTCCTTGTTAGAAAAGATATAGATATTATTTTGATGACCCTTGTAATACTGCTTCCCATAATTGTAAAACTAAATTTGATCACCTATCATATCCTAGAACACCTTTCACTATTCAAAGGTATAAACTACTTGACTTTTCTTGTATCCCAAAATTTTCAAGCTCCATTCACAATGAAGCTAGAGATTATTTGCCCAAGTTTTATGGTAACGCTATAAATCAAGGAATAAACATCTTTAGGGATTTTTTTATTTGATGGAGGACTATGAAATTAAAAATGAATATGATGTAATGAAACTCTTTGTTCATTCATTAATAGTGGTTTTATGATTTAATTACTCTTTTGATTTCCTCCTAGGAAAACTTAAAAGATATTTTCATTGATTAACTTGGTGAAAGAGTTTATCTCAGTTTGTTGATTAATGAACTCGTTAATATTCAAAACATGAAGAAGAATTATTCTATGTTTTCAATCTAAGGTTTTCAAAATTTGTGAGTCATTCCAAAGAATGTAAGGCCAAATGATTTAATGTGTTTGGTTCTATACTTGGGACCATTCAATGAAGCAATAGGTTTCTTATTAAAATTCCTACAACACTTTATCAAGAATACATGATGGTTACAAATATTGATGATATTGTAAGATTTTCAATGATAAAAGGCGTTATGTCTATGGATACTAAAAGTGTTGAAGTAATCTATTTGGATGTATGGTTTGCTAAAGGGAGCATTGATGATTGTTATGACAAAATTAAACTTGAAACTAGTGTTAAATAAACATTGAGGTACTTAGATTGTAAGGGACTTCATGGAGGGTATGAGAAGGAAGAAGTCTTAAGTAAAGATTTTTCAATGATAAAAGATGTTATGACTATGGATACTAATAACGTTAAAGTAATCCATTTGGATGGATGATTTTATAAAGGGAACAAATATGATTATTATGATAAAATTGAACTTGCAACTAGTGTAAAATAAACATTGAGGTATTCAGATTGTAAGGGAATTCATGGAGAGTGTGAGAAGGGATAAGTATTAAGTAAATATGATGGATTTGAGGTAAAATAAAAAGTTGGTGATGCAAAAAATAATAGTGAAGTCAATACATAACTTAGCTACAGTATGGTTGAGTGTGGGCTAAGTTTTTGTAAGAATGAATTAGCAAAGGAAGATTATAAATAGCTTCATGTTTAGAATGATATCTATACAAATGAGTATTATAAATTTGATGCATCACATATCAAGTCCTAAATTATAGCTACTATGACTCATAGGTCTAAGCCTCTCAATATCCCTCTTACTACCAAATACAAACAATTAAAATTGTCTTTGGTAACTCATAATTTTAAACTTTATTAAAAATAATATATATGATCAAATGAATTGCTTTAGTGCACATGATGGTTCACAAGGAGATACAAATGTTAATGCATTTTCATATTTTATGTAGTAGTTTCAATTTGAATACAATGACATGTGGATGAGATTTTTTGTTAGATCCTTGAATGGTGAAGCTAGGAAGTGGCTGGCATGTTTCACTAAAAAATATTTTCTACTTGGAATGATCTTGCTGCATGGAAAGTAGGATTCTTTTCCAATAATATGGCTCTTTGACTTTCATAATATATACTAATCATCCTTGCATCATGCCCAACATCTAAACACACTAAGAAAAATGGCTTCCTCACAAGCACGAGTAGCTTCCATATACATTGCTTCTATTGTGGAAAAAGTGACTACAACTTGCTACTTACTCATCTAACTGATAGCACCACTAAACATCATGAATACATATCCATTGATGGATCTTTTGTTGTCAATGTCACTTGCCTAATATGAATTCACACATCCATGAATACATAATGAATGTCGAGGTATGGTAAGATACTATGAAAACATAGGGAATACTCGAAATTACCCCTAAGATATTTGAACACTTGCTTAATTGCATCCCAATGTACTTATCCATGATTAGCCATAAATTGACTCAAGACTCCCACCACTTGGGCAATGTCTAGCCTCATACAAACCATGACATACATCAAACTACCAAAAACACTCACATAAGGTACTCTTCTCATATCTTCCATCACACTATGAAATTTTGGATAATCCTCCATAGATAGCTTTATCCCTTGCATAAAAAGAACAACTAATATTCTATAAGTCACCATGTTGAATCTCTCCAACACAATTTATATACTTATCTGGCTTAACCAAATATTTCTACTAACTCTGTCTCTTTTGATGTCTATTCTTAGGATATACTTAGTTGCACCTAAATATTTCATTTCAAATTGTGTTGAAAACTAAGAATTAAAATCATAAATCAGTTTTATCATTCCCAAAAAGTAACATATCATCCACATATAATGAAAATATGAGAATATGGTCATTAGTAGTCTTATAATAAACATAATGATAAAAAAATTATATCAAAAATCCCAGACTCAACACAAAGGTATCAAAATTTTGGTACCACATCATAGAAGACTATTTCAAACCATAAAATACTTCTTCAACTTGCAAACCAAGTGATATTTACCTTTCACGATGAAATTCTATGGTTGTGGCATATAAATTTCTTCTTCCAAGTCACCCTGAAGGAAATTTTTCCTCACATCCATTTTCTCAACTTCTAAGTCATAAGTTGTAGCAAGTGATAATAGAAACTGAATGGATGTCAACTTTTCTAGAGGAGAGAATATATCACCATAGACAATTCTCTTCACTTGTGAATACCCCTTCACAACTAACCATTATTTATGCTTCTCAACACTACCATCAGGATCAAGCCTTTTCTTAAACACCCATTTATAACCAATGAGTTGACATCCTTCAAGAAAAGGTATCAAATCCCAGTATTATTTTTCTTCAATGCAATCATTTCTTAATATGTGGCTTTCATCCAAGAATCTATATCACTCATACACATAGCCTCTTTTATATTCCTAGGCTCATCAATGTTAGCAATCAAAGAAAAACCACAACTAGAGTCTAACAATGAATAACCAAACCTTTCTAGTTGCCACCTAATTATCACAGACCTCCTCAATGGTTGAGGTTGAGGTTCTTCATCTTATTCTTAATGTTTAGAGCTAATAGAACTCTCCTCATCATCAAGTCCAATTGGTGTACGCAGTTTATTTTTCATCAGATTAAGTGGAACATGAACTACATCATTTTCCTTCTCTTCTTTCTCTGGTTACATAACAACAAAAGAAGGTTTCAACTCTTTGAAATTCACACTTATACTATAGATAATATTCCCAACCACTAGATTATAAATATTAAATCCTTTCACATTAACACCATAGTTGATGAGGATACACTTAATTTCCTTGTTCTCCAACTTAGACCTCTTCTCATTTGGCACATTTGCATACGCCTCACAACCAAATACTCTAAGATGTATCAACAAAGGATTCTTACCTGACCACACCTTCATGGGTGTCTTATTAGCAAGCACTAATGTAGGATATCTATTGATCAAATAGAAAGCAGTGACTATAGCTTCAACATAAATTTTTTTGTTTAAGGCCACCTCCACCAAACATACTCTTAGCCCTCTCCAAAAACATCCTATTAATCCTATCCTCATCTCCATTTTATTGGGGAGTTTATGGATTCGTCTTATGCCTCTCAATCTCATGCTCTTTACATAGCTTATTGAATTCTATCGTACAAAATTCACCACTATTATCAGTCTTTAAACACTTAATCATTCTACTAGTATGGCTTTCAACAAAGGCTTTACACTCCTTAAAATAATGAAAGAGTTCATATTTACTCTTGAGGAAATAAGAAAATGTCATTTTATTGTAGTCATTAATGAATGAAATAAAATAATAATATTTTGATAATGAAGGAACATTTATAGACCAAACACGTCATAATGAATATATTTTGAAACCCTAGAAGATCTATGAGAACTAGAGTAAAACTAAACATATTTTTGTTTTCCATAGATGCAATGTTACAAAATTCAAAATCAAGTTTACAATCATCAAGCCCCTCTACAAGGAATTTATTTTTCAAGGCTCTAAGACCCTCTTCACCAATATGGCCAACTCTCTAGTTCCATAACATTTTCTTCTTTGTTGGAAGCTTAATCTCCAAGGAATGAGCACTCTTAGGTACTCAAAAAACACAACCATTCAAAGTTGATGTAAAATATTTCTTCAAAATTGGTTCCAATGGTGAGGATGAATAATTTCAAGAAGATATTTTCTTTAAATTTTTAGAAGAACTATTGCATGCATCCAACTTAAGAAAATCACCAATATGAACACCCTTAACAAGCACCATAGATCCTCTCATCATCTTGCATCCTACACTTGAGAAAACAAATTGTACACCCACATCATTGAACTTTATCACTAAAGTTAGGTTTCATATCAAACTTGGGCTATGTATAACACCATCAATCCCCTTCACTCTACCATCAAGGAATCAAATATTGACTCTTCCAATACCAAAAATACTTAGATAAGAGTCATCACCTAGGTACACCTTCCCACCATCAAACTTCACGTACTTTGAGAACCAATCCCTATGCGTGATCATGTGAAAAGATGCACTAGAGTTGATAATCCACACACATTTATATGCATGTATTGCTAAGGTTGTAACAAAGGAATCACCATCATCATAAGAAGATTTTTCTAAATCAACATCAAAGAAGTTCTTGTTTTTCTTCCTTTTCTACTCCTTATATTCTTTACAAAAATGAATTTTTTTCTACAATCCCAATAATTCATCTTGGAAGCTCCAAGAAACTTAGATCTCCCTGGGGATTTTAATTTTTACTTCTTATTCTTCTTCTTTCCTTTCTCTTTTGATCTACCATGAATAACAAGGGCTTCCTTAGCCATCTTGAAATATTTTCTCTACATTTCTTCATAAATAAATGATGCAACCACTTCATCCATCTTGAAGGTGGTAGTGGTACTCCCAATGGACATGACAAGGTAATCCCATGAGTCTACAAAATAAAAATAGTAGTGTCAAACAACAATCCTCATCCTCCATCTTCACACCAACATAACCCAACTAGGTAATGAGCATGTTAAATGCATTTAGGTGATCAACCATGGATCCTCCTTCCATCCTCAAATAATATAGCTTCTTCCTTAGGAACAAATTATTTACTAGGGATTTAACCCGATGAATTTCTTCAAATTTCTTCCACATGCTTCTCGTGATCTTTTCTTCGTGTAATTTTATCAAAATGGATTTTGTTAAATAGATTCTTATTAAACCCTTATATTTTTTATCTATTAGCTCCAAATTTTCTTGATTCATGTTGGTAGTTTTTACATTGGATATTGCAACCCATAGATCTTTTTCTACGAGCATATCTTCCATTTTAAGTTTTCATAGCACAAAATTCCCACCATTAAAATTTTGAATCTTGATCCTTCTTGATGTGCTTTCCATATTTTTCCTACAACAAGGTCACAAGAAATACTTCTACAAAATCTTTCACTAAAA
>VDFB02008311.1:0-10104 GCA_007258455.2 Sequoia sempervirens
CTTTACTATTCAGACTAATTTGCATTTTCATTCACCATTCTAAGCTTTTTTTTGCATATCACATTGTGTTTTCAAACATTGCATAAAACTTAGGTTTTGCATTCATAATCAGTCAATTTCATAGCTTAGTTGCATTTAGATAATCTCATTTAGTCTAAATAACATCATACATTCCTTAGTTTGAGTGAACCAATCTAGGTTTTGTGTGGGGTTTATCTCTCTCCTTTTAGGTGAAACATCCTAAGAGTGCAAGAGTTGCCTATAGATCCCACACGCAAAAAATCTATGATTCATGAACAAATGCATCAATTATATATCTTACCACGACACTTAATGTCTTGGAAAATAGGCCTAGGACCCATTCACTCTAGGTTGTATCATGGGCCCCCTATTTCGCTAGGGACCAATTTTAGATATGTTGGTGTCAACACTTTAACATTCAAAATTCTTGTTGCAAATGTCAGCTATTAGGATTTGATTCTCGATAAATTAGAGAAATGTCTATAAATACCTAGTTATTGTATCATTTAAAATATAACAAGCATTAAGGAGAATTTATGAGCAATTCTTATTATCAAGAGCACTATCACTTGCAAGCCAAGAGCAAAATTTTAGAGCTTTATTGTAGAAATTCAAGATCCTAACATCATGTGAGTTCATTTTATTATTGTTTTGTGAAGACTAACACTTTTGTAGGTCTCCAAAGCATTCAAGAAAGATCCTAGACCTTGAGGTGATGTGCATGACTTCTATCTTTAAAGAAGCCATTGAAGGGCGGTGAGTTGTAACACTTTGTGATTTCATCATTCCTTCCTATCTATTATAATTTTATCATTGACATTGGCATTGTGGAAGTGAAAACACTAACATGAGGTTTGACTAAGGGAAGCCCCTAAACGACACAACTTCTCTTCTCTTTGTGAATATGCAGATTTCAGGTTTGAAGAAGATTGAAGGAAACTTGAAGACAAATTGTTCATTGTTGTAATTGAATCCCTCTTGTCAACTCATGAAAACTCACCTACAAAATTATCTGATAGAGTTTTGACAACTCTGCAACCGAGAATTAGAAGCTCAAATCTATCATTAGAGGACCTCAATAGAATAGAAGAAGTAGCATACAAGGACCCATACGCCCTAGGGAAATTTTTTCCCTCTACAGTGACTAGAACCAACTATTTTGGGTAGGTACATAGTCCTCTGCACTTCCCAGATCTGCCTGTAAGTCACTTCTCCAGTCTATTAATCATCGAGATATTGGAATTTTCATATTAGGGGATGTAGTCTAATTAGGTGAATCATAGAAAATCAATTTTGGTCAATTTCTAAGGCTCAAAAGGATTAGATCCAGGTCTAATTGACTCACCTTCATGGTTGAAAGTCAATGAAAACACCTTGTTGATTTGCATCCTAATTTACCTTCGAAAAAGTAGAAAAAGAAATCCTAGATTTTATGCACTAAACTTAGGGTTCCCTCTTTCTTATGTTACATTTAATATTTTTTTTCATTTATGTTGCAAATAAGACACATATTTTGAGTCACATTGAGCCTCATTAACCTCTCTCTAGTTTTTCACTAGCAAGACCTCTACAACCACTCTTAGAGATGATAATTATTAACATAGAAGAATAAACTTTAGACTACTAACCTTTTTGCACATAGAAGCATAACCTTTAGAATAATAATCAACTAAATATTAATTAATTATTATCTAATGCATGATTACTCTAACACTCTATATTTCTTTATAGTTGTTTTTTCATCCCTTTTTAAAATTAAAGGATTCTAAAATAATTTTGGAAATGGAAGAGCCAGTTGCTTGTTTTAGATTCTACTTTCAATTGTTAGGGCCCAAATCCATGATGCAAATTTGTCTTGGGTTATTTTTGTAGGTATAGATTCAGCCCCATGATGTGGGTTCATCCTAATTTCTTTGATATTGATTTTTCCACTTTTTGAAGTGTTGATCATTTATGATTGAACTTTTTATTATTAGTTATGCATTGGTTACACCTTAGTAGGATAAATTAAATATATATTCATAAATAAATGATGTATTTTAATGATTAAATGAAACACATATGGATATATATTTTATCTTGAATAAATCCTCTCTGAAAGATTGAAATATAGTTGGAAGAGGCATTTTCTCTTCTATTGAAGTCTATTGCTTAAATAGACAAGTAAAAGAGGATTGCATTCTCTATCAAGCCCTTTTTATTCAACTCTACTTCTAGAAGAAATAATATTTTAATTATTTTTTGTAGATCAATATGGATAATGAAACCAATACTCTCCATTTTGTTAAAATTTACAAAATAGGTAAATTAACCTAAAAACTAGTGCAAGTGATTTTATTAAAATGCTCAATACAAATAATAATAAAATTAAAATAACACAACATGATTATTTTCTTGATATAGAAGTGAATAAGATCACAATTACTTCGTTTGATTCATTATTAAGGAGGGAAAAGCTACAATATATAGCCTCAATATTCCAAATCCATGAAGACGAGGAAGAGGTAGAAAACTAAAAAAAGGAAATGATTTTCCAAGTTTTCACATTTATGAGGATAAGGAAAAAATATAACCCTAATGCAAGAAGGAGAATGTGCGCAACTCATTATCCTATCCTACCTAGCTAAACATAACATATCTAAGTAAACTTAATAAACAAGTTGGAATATCACACTTAGGATAAAACATATCCAAGGTGAAAATATTGCTAGCACCCCCATTATTATAATTAAGGTAAAATAAATCCCAGGAAGATAAGCCATATTAGGTAGCCATGTATAATTTGAAATAACTTCAAAGTACAAATTCTATAGGAAAAAACTCTATCCCAAATAAGGTATGTGAAGGAGGAAAAGATTACCTACCTTGAAGTGAGTGCCTTGAAATTTATATAAGGTAAGGAACATGTGTGCCTCCATAAAGAAGAGAGAGAGAGAGAAGAGAAATATAGAATGTTACATAAAATATTGTAGTAGTCCCCTTTACAACAAATGATGCATCTCCTTTCATAAAATAAAAAACCCAAGTTGTTAGACTATTGAATTCCCACTCAAATGAAATATAGAAAAGAATAACTATGTATGAATTTAGAAGATGCTCATGTGCCTCAATGCTAATGTTGAACTATGATTAAATCTCATATAAGATTCAAGAACACTGTCCTCTAAAGTGTGAGACCTAGACTGATATGAATAAGTATTTGTTAAGTGATTAGCATAATATGGAGGAGATAAAATAAGTGAATCTAGAATAGGATACAATACAACTCAATGTAAGTTGTCATCAAAGAGAAGGAAACTATCATCAATAGTGTCATTTCAATATTTGAAATATTAGAAGCCAAAAATAGATGTAATTTTTGGTAAGTAGACCTTTCAATAAAGTGAATCATTTAGACATGAACAACCCTATTATAGAGAAACAATAGTGTTGGAAAAACAAGGACAAACAACTGAGAGGGGGGGGGTGAATTAGTTGTCACAGATTATTTAAACTTTTAAAACTTAACTTAACTTAATCTCAGATCTGATGCATGCACAATAAACCGTAAACAATCAACACATCATAAACACAAAAAACACCAAGATTTTTTTACGTGGAAACCCTGTTAGGGGAAAAACCACGGTGGATGTTACTCCACAATATTATAGCCCCTAAAATTATAGAGAAGAATAATGGGAATGCACATGCATTCAAACACAATCTGAGAGCTCACCGCTCAAATACAAGAGGGCTCTACCTAAGGAAGACACACTATCTTACAAAAATTTCGATTAATAGATTCTAGTGGTATGAACTGAGAAAATAGCTTCACAAAGCTACTACAGCCGTTAAGCAATATTCCTTCTCACACTTCAGCTCAAACTTCTTCTTCACACTCGCTTTGCAATTGAATGATTAAATCATTATTCACAATATTTTCTTCCTCGCCTCACACACACTTATTTTGCACAAACTCTTTATCTATCCAGCACATGGATTTGTATCAACAAATTTGTCGCCAAAATATAAACATATTTACAATGTCAGCCCAAATTTACAAATAAATTTTCACGAAATCAAACAATCCCAGCCAATACATGTTGGCCCCAAAAACATCCTCGGGTATGCAACATTCAAATTTTAATCTAAGATCCAATACGTTACAACCACCATATGGGCCAAGAACATGAAAAATCAAACACACATGAGAAAAATCTTGACCATGCGAGCACATCGATCAACGCGGAACATGCAAAAAGATAGAGAATGATCTAGAAGCATCCACAACAAGAACTAACAAAGAAGCATCCACAACAAAAAAAATTACTAGAATCACATAAAATTCACTCATGAATACTAACTGAAACCACATAAAAACTGTCAAAACACAATTGTTCATAAACGATCAAAACTTCACGCGGACCTCTGAAACTTCCGGTGGATAAACTAGATACTCTTAGAATAAACCATTTAGTCCATAATGATTGATTATCAACATATGAGCAAGACACCTTCATGACCTTCAATGTTCCAAAACCTACAACTTTTCTTTAACAATTTTCTCAATATCCTCGACATATACAACCTATAATACATCAATGCTAATAGTGTGACATAATGGCAACCACATATTAGCAACACAACCACAACATTAGAAAAATAGAAGCCCATGACGAAGTGACTGTAAATTTTGAAGAAGCTAGAGGTGATGGAGGGATATCTTGCAAGAGGAAAGCTAAGTATTCAATGTCATTATCTAGATATATATTGTAGCAATCTAAAAATAAAAAAAAGATATATATTGTAGGAAAGTGTCCCAATAAGGTGAATAGATATAAGATATAATCCTACTATAAAGAATCACATTGGAAGCTCTCAAAAAAGTCAATATAAACTCTAAAGTAGCAATATACAAGAGGAATGTTCTTCATAATAGACAGGGTATCAAAAAGAGGGTTGACAACAATGTCATCTATATATGAAAGCTTCTCCAAGGAAGCATCACTCTTAGATGAAGAATAAAGGTCTCCATATAAATATTGGATGAAGGTCCAAGTAGTGAAGGGGCATTGAATGCATTCAAGTTGATGCAAAATATCATCATAAATAGTGAGACATATTGGTATGTATACCACTTCATTGTTAAACTATGTAAACTCTTTTCCATAGCCTCTTGGCTTAGAAAGGATTCCAAAGAGACAGGGAAATAAATTCTATGAAATGTAGTTAGTCACTATCCCTTGTTTCCAAGATAAATTATTATTTGAATTTATCCTAATAAATGATAGAATTTAATATTGAAAACTATGATGAAACCTTTAAAAAATGAAACTTTATCTCAATTTGTGATTACAAAATGCACGTGTATAAGTCCCACCAAAACTAGTAAAAAAATTGGCATTTTATAAATTGAGTGCATGAGAAATAAAACCCTCCAAATTATTCAATTTTAACACTCTTAATTGCTTAAATGAACCCCTCAAAAATTAAAATCTTGACACTTTATATGAGTTCAATAGAAATGCAACATTCTAAATTTATCATGTTTTACAAGGCCTAAAGTGGCCAAAATTTTGAAAGTAATATTTATTCAAAAGATAAAGAACTAAAAATTCACACCATCATAAAAAGCTAAGAAAAATACTAAATTACAAAAACCACCCAAGAAGGAGACCATTCATGAAAGTTATAATAAATTGGAGTTTTTTAAAAAAATAAGCAATAAAATATCTAATAAAACCAAAATTCTAAAAAGCAGGAGTGTCAAATCAAGAAACCACATAAAATCAAATTAAGCTTCTAGTGGTTTTGACTATAATTGCTAGTGGTTAGTTTAGAGTCATTGGTAGAAAACTATAAACATTTTTTTGATAGGGCCATATGATATGACTTGTGTAGGGTCATATGAATTTGTAACTAAAAAAATTATCTATTTTTTTCATAATATTATGATAAAATTTTAAATAAAAATGAGATATTTGAAAATTTGGACATAATAGTAGGTTCCAATTGGTCTAGAAATTCCCCAAAAATCTATTGATTGTCTAAATCCACAAACAAACCTCTATTTTTAAACAAACTTCCTAATCTCTTATTTCAATGATAAGAAATCCAATCTTGAATTTTTTGAGCCTTGTAACCACTATGGAGCAACCAAAATTTTTGCTAGGATTGTTGAAAAGCTAGAATAACTTGGATTTAAAAAGTGTAAATCTTAGAGATTAGATTTTTCTCATGAAACTGTTTTGATTCTTTAGATCATCTAGAGATATAAGATAAGAGAGTAATAGATATGATAAAACTTTACTTGTAAGATTTTTTGTTTTGTTTTTAATCTCTTAAAATTAGAAACTATTTTTTTTTATCTTAACACAAAAGATCTAATACCATATTACAATCTACAAAATAAATATTAACCCAAAAATTAGTCCAAATGATAGAAACTATTAAAATATTAAATAAAAATGATTAATGAAATTAAAATAGCATAATATAATTAGTTTCTTGAGATAAAAGTGCAAAAAATCACAATATAGATTCATTTGATATGTTATTAAGGAAGGAAGGTGTTACAATATCTAGCCTCAAGTTTCCAAATCCATAAGGATGAAGAAGATTCCAAAAACCAAAAGATAATAAATTACTTATCCAAGTTTTTAAATTTGTTAGGGTAAGGAATAAATTTAAATTTAATGAAAGAAGGATCATGTGTGCAAATCCTTATCCTAACCTAAATAAGTAAAAATAAATTACATAAGTAAACTCATTAAACAATTAGAATATTGTGCATATATGATAAAACATGTCTAGGGTAAAAATTATTACACCAACACATTTTTTATTTATAAATATTTTAATTTTCCCATCCCTCTTGACAAATAGAAGGGCATTTGAATGAAATTGGAAGTGGAAGAGTTATTTTTTTATTTCAAATTCTATTTTCAATTATGGAGAGTCAAATACATAACACAAATTTGACTTAGGTCATTTCTACAATGCAAGTTTAACCTATGATGTAAATTCATCCTACTTTCTTTGATATTTCTTTTTACTACTAGATCTAATATAGATCAAACTCATACTAAATTTTTAGGTATAAATTTAATATGTATTGTTTATTCATGCAATTATTATACATTAGAAGGAAAAATAAAGAGCTATTCAAAAATAAATTAAGTATTGAAATGCTTAAATGCACCACAAGCACACAATTTTTATCCTAGATTAATCCTCTAATAGAGGAAAATTCTCTTCTACTAGATTGTATTGATTAAATGGACAAGTACACGAATATTAAATTATATATCAATCCCTTCTTCTTAAACTCTCCACTTCTAAATGGAAGAATATTTTCATTCTCCTTTTGTATATCACTATGAATAATGAAACCAATACTCTTCATATTGCTTTATAGTTGTTGTTTGTTAATTCCTCTTGTCAAGTTGAAGGACAAAAAAAAAATTGGAAGTAGAAGAGTGGTTTGTTTCTCTTGCATTTTATTTTCAATTATTTGGGGTCAAATCTATGATACAAATTTGAATTGGATCATTGCTATAGTTAAAATTTTAATCCCATGGTGCAAGTTCATACTACTTTATTTGATAATTATTATTCTCATTTTCTTAAAGTACCAATCATCTATGAATTATTTTCTAATCATGTGTATCTACTATAGATCACAATCATAATAAATTAATTATAGTTATGCATTTACTATGTATTATTTATTGATGTATTTATAACTTAGTTTAAGATTACTTAGATTGAGTTTATCCTTTTGGTAGCATGATGCATGACTCTCTTCCATAGGGTTTATAGTTCCCTTATTAGAATAGTGAGGTATTGTCTTATTCCTTGGGAGTTACACTTGGAGGATTGCTTATCATTATCCTACCCTTGTATATTTTATAAATGTTAAATCTTAAATGAATGGAACTACCATTGTCATTCATTTTAAAATTGTCATGGATATAAATTTAGCATGTAAGAAAATATTACATGATATTAGAGCCTTTATTTTACGCTAGTTCATTTCTTTGGGGTTTGTAATGACTATAGATATAGATAATTTTAGGTGAATAGTGGAACAAATCTGAGCTTATCACTATGTCCAAAGGGTCTAAACTAGTTAGTTTAGATTAGATAATTGAAGGCCAATCCACAAGAGTTTTTAGGTTGGTTGTTATTTACATTCCTTTTGTAATTAATTTCATTTTGGTAATTTAGAAATAAAATGTTTCTATTGTATTAAAAGTATCCAATAACCTACAGATAGATTGTTAAATCATAAAAATTGAGCACTTTGTTAGGATCTCTTTAATTTTTCCTCCATCCTTGGTTGTATGCTACCAAAATTAAGGTTGTATAGTTAGGTGATCAAGAAATTTATAAAATGAACCTAAACATTCATGTATGGGTTATAATTATGATTTGTAGTTTACAACATATCAAAGTGCTTTCAAAAAAATGTCAAACATATCAGTTGTTATGCCCTCCTACATATCTAGTACAATCTCCAATAACCCTGCTCTAGCCAGCTTATATTTATGTGGTTGATTATAAACTTGTTCATAGCTTACACACATGTATGTGGGTGTGAGTTTTTGCATGAACTAATAGTTTTGATTGTACATCATTTTGGGAAACTATTTATGATTTTACTCTTGTATTGTTCTATAGATTGGAGTTATGAGATAATATTTTCATGGGTTGCTTACCTATTCATGTGTACTACTAGAATGTTGTCAAATTGAAGAGAGAAGAATATTTTTTTTATGTACCCTTATTCTTTAATTAAAGAATAATATATATCTGAGCCTCTCTTTGATAGTGGAGTTTTTCCTCAAAAGGGTTTCCTAACATACATCTAGTGTTATGTGATACAATATTAGGTAGGTACAAGAAGTTGGATCCACAAAATGTTCAAAAAGTGGGTGTTTTTCCTAAGTTTTAAAATTTGTCACAATTGGACTAAAAATTTGAAGCACTTACACATAGAATCTTAAAATAGTCCCATAATGTGAAATGTAGTATTTTGGGTCTAGTTTTAAAATATAAAATTTATTCTAGAATACCTAGATTATACAAATTAATTTTTAACAAGCATGTATAAAAACCACTTTTTAAAAGCCACTTTTCTAGGACCACACCATGCACATGTACAACCACCATAATTTGACCTAAATAAAAGTATTTTTTTAATTCCTTTTGGGGAAAGATGTGTATTATATACTAAAGATTGATGAGGATTTTTAAATTTTTTTTTGCCAAATATTTTTTTATTATTTTTTTGTTGGTCCTAATTGTTGTTTTTGAAAGCCCCTTGTGTATGACTACCATAATTTAAGCTAAACTAATCATTTTTAATTTTTTTTTTCATTGCATAAATAATGATGCATAGATTGATATCATATAATTTTTTACATGAAACTTAAAAAAATAGAAGTTATTAAAAAAATATGAAAACCTAAAATTTCAAGTTTATGGATCATTTTTCTCATAAATTAGTTAAAAAATAGAAAAAATCTAATCATAAAAAATCATATATTTGAAAACTAGACATCATTATTTATAACAGGTTTTAATTTCATAAAACAATTACGAAAAAAAGTCGTTAGCCATATTGCTAAAGCCAAAATTTTCCTTGGTGTTTTCATTACATTGTACTTGCAAGTCCAAGGCTAAGGGGTGGGTTTCCAAGCCTAAAAAAAGAAAAGGCATGGATTTCAAATTTCAAATTTTATGAAACACGTACCCACTTTAAAATGCACACCTGTTCTAAAATATTATGTAATTAGAAATATGTATCTATTTAAAAATTTAGGTTTGGGAGCTCGAGCTTAAAAGAGTACCCATTTTTAATGAATCAGGTACCCATTTTTGTCAAGATCTTTTCCAAGCCCAAAACTTCCCCTATATGTGGACCTAACTTTTTTATTTTACCCTATTATGGTTTGTTTATTTTATTCTTTCTTTATTTCTATTTACATACGAGTTCATACACAAAAATAATAATTCTTTTACGCATAGTTTGATGTTATTGATGCAATATTCACCCTATTTTCAACATTTGGTATCACAACCTTGGTTTTCTTTAGAGAG
>VDFB02008311.1:10483-27165 GCA_007258455.2 Sequoia sempervirens
GGAGATGCCTTTCTATAAGTGTTGTGAGTTTTTTGTGTTGCAATGGGAGCATCTTGCTTTATGTGCTTGCAAATTTAAGTGTGTATTGGAAGTCATAACCTGTAAATACCAATTAGAGATTGAAAAGTTCAACGAATCTAGTTACAATCTTTATAGAAAAAAATAGAGTATCTCCTTAAAGGGAGATCAATGGAGAGTTGTTATATGTAGCCAAAAGATAGAAAGTATGCCATATGATGATTGGAAGAATCTGGTTAAAAAGGCACAAGGGACCATTGAACCATTCTTGTGAAGCTTCTATCCTATTTAATATTTGAGAAATTATTTGGACATATCCTATGGAAAATGATTGGTGAGATCCACCAAACTAAGACTCTAGTAAATAAGTATCATACAAAAATAAAATTGCATTCTTCTAAATTGAAGAACATGGACTCTATTGTAGAGAATTTAAATTTATTAAATTTGATTCTAAGTAAGTTAGGATCCATTGACATTAAGCTTTTGAAAAAGATATTATCACATTTTTTGACTTTTCTTCTTACATAAAATGTAAGAAAATTGAATCCTTGCTCTAAGTGGTTCAATGATAGATAAAAGGTTAGATGCATTTGTTTCTACTTTTCTTATAGAGGAAATGAGAATAAAATCCATAGATGAGGGCTCAAAGGATGCATTACATGTTCAGGGAAGGCCCAAGGATAAAAGAGGATCAAAGGGGGATAGAAAAAAGTTTGTCAAGAGATCTAAGTATTAAGACTATTTTAAGACCTTGGGAAAGAGTAGAGTTAAGTGTTGGAACTATAGAAAACAAGGGCACATTAAAGAGTGCATAAATAAGAAGACTTATGACTCTTCCACTTAATTTTTTTCTAATGATGGTGATGAAGTTTTCTTTATTTTTTCTAGTACTAATTTTTATGAGTCTTGGTTGGTTGATTTAGGTTTCTCATATCATATGATCCTTCACAAGGAGTGGTTATATTCCTATCTTGCTTATGATGGAGAAGTAAATCTAGGTAACAACACTTCACATTAAATTATTGGTTATGGGAAGGTAGATTTATGTTTACTTGATGGAAGGGTAAAAATATTACTAGTGTTTTCCATAGTCTAGGACTTGCGAGAAATTTAATTTATCTATCCAAGTTGAATGATTTTAAATTGTATGTGATATTTGACAAGTTTTTTTTTTTTTGTAGCCAATGTAATTGATAATATTAAAATACATGTTTGTTATGGTGCCATTGTTGGGTGATATTGGTGAAAAAGGACTTTAGGTCATAATTAATAAAAAATGATTGATTTTTTTTTCTAATTACTCTTATGGTTAGTTTGATTTATGTGAACATTGTGTGTTTGATCAGCATAATAGATCTTTATTTCATATCAAAAGCTATCAAACCAATATTTTATTAGAAATCATGCATTCTTATGTGTTTGGTCAAATGGATATGAGTTCTATAAAAAATCTTAGTATCATGTTTCATTGATAATGCCTCTAGCTATGCCCAAGTTTATGTTATGTATTCTAAATCTAAAGTTTTCTCCTAGTCTAAGGAATTTAACATTTTGGTTGATAAACTATTTGATAATAAAATAAAGGTGTTGAAATATGACAATGGTGGTAAATATTGCTTAAAGGAATTTGACGAGTTTTGTAATCATGTAGGCATTATGTAGTAGAAGACAACCCTCTACACAATATAGCAAAATATGGTTGTAAATAGAATGAACCGAATTTTGACTGAAAGAGTCAAATGTATGTTGAGCGTTACATAATTGGATTAATGCTTTAGAGCAGAGACAATGAATACTAATGTTACTTGGTAAATCAATCATATTGTATGGAACACGTTCATAAAACTCCTTATGAAATGTAGACATGTAAGAAATATTTTAATATCACATTTAAAAATATATATTTGTGAGACCTTGATTCACATCCCTCAGAAAAAATAAAATCTAAAATAGATTTAAAAAAACAGAAACATATCTTTGTTGATATGATAAGAATATAAAAAATTATAAACGTTAGAATCCACTGATCTCAAATTAATCTATTCTAGATACATGGCTTTCAAAAAATTGAGAGCATTTTCAAATCCATCCTGTTTATTTAGTGCTTCCTCTTTCCAACTGGACTGCATATAGTGGAGCGTGTATGGATTATTGCTATCCCCGTGACCCAACTTTCTGTCAATTACCCACATTATTTGTTCGTTTTCAATTCCCTCATCACAAAGCATGTAATAATTAAAGATAATTCTGTGCCCTACTTGGGCTTGTCTTTTATACGTCGAGAATAATTTACAGATCATGTGTTTGAAGTGGGCTTTATTGTTTTTTCTGTTCTTGGGATTTTAAAGGATTGGAATAGCAAGCAGGAAACCAGATTTTTGGTGAGGGGAAAGGAAACTTTTGATGAATATGAGTATGGAGCCGAGATTTGTTTTTGTGCTGCTGCTACTTTCTGGGTATGGCTCAGGTTAGTGGTTAGTGGTTTTGTTTCATGTACTCCAGGGTTGGATAAGATCAATGGGTTTCTGGGTGGTTTGGTTTGAGGTAACATCAACCTGGGAGTCATATAAAATTGTAAAAGAACATAGAATTTAAGCAAAAAAAAACTTCATTTCATTTGATGTTATTAAGAGTCTGGACTGGTTTATACTTGAAGGTAACTGAAAATGATCTTAATACTGTCTATTTTGCATCTCTGATTACAGATTATGGCACTTTCTGTTATACTACAGGTTCAAGGTACGTTGTGACTAATTCTATGGATTTCGGTTTAAACAATATATTCTTTGATTTGTTTAGATGGTTCATCTGAAATCATATTAATAGACGCACTGTAAGTATTGATTTGTTGATGTGGCTCATCTGAAATAACATAAATAAATGATCACCAATGAGTGTAATTTCAAATGAACTACGTAAACAAATCAAAACTTGAAATATACTGTTTAAACTCAACACAATTTTTTATTTCTGTCATTGAAAATAGATTCTATTGACACCACTATGAATTCTTCTCAGCACTGGTACTCCTACGACCCCTGTTACTACCCCGGTAACTCCTATTACTACTCCTACAACCCCTGTTACTACCCCGGTAACTCCTATTACTGTTCCAGTAACTCCTATTACGGTTCCCATGTACAATGTAATAGCTCCATCAGCTGGCATCACTGAAGGCATCGACACTCCATACAGTGGCTCTTCATTATCATTTACATATGTGGGTTCATCACTTACGCTTCTCATAGGTGTAAGTTTGGCTGTAATACTTAGATAAAAATGGTTCACTGACTGCGGGCGCTGATCACAGGATGATATTTCCCACAATAAGAACAAATAAAAAGGGATTTTTGTAATGGGTTTACAATGAGAAAGCAAATATTCCTCAATTCTCGTCTTTATCTGTGCACTGTTACGTTAAATTCTTCTTAAAAGATGGGTGATGGCCAAATGTGACGTTTCAATCTTTTGGCAAAACAACTGAAAGTGGGCTTTTAACTTAAATAAAGCTTACCAAGCATTAATGGTATCATTTTTTTACTGATTTATATAGAATAAAAGGCAAATCCATCATGTTTTTGATGCATCAAAGTTGCCGACATTGGTGTGCACTCACCAAAAGATTGGTCTTAAAATCTTTTGGACATGTGAACTAATAACTTGTGCTAGGGAAGACCGGTAGCCGCCGGGGGCTAACTTCGCGCAACCGTAGAATACAAACTGTATGTTGAATCGAAAAAAAAATTATGGGTTTTTTTCGCACCTGAGTTAAGATCTTATAACTAAGGTTTTGGCTTTTGGGCAATTCGGTAGAGTGCGGTAGCATCCGATATGCGCGCGTATGTCAAAAAGACCCCTTTTAGAGGTGCCGCCCGGTTATCATCACCTAATGTCCCAATACCCCCTACATATAACCACCAATAAAAAATTAAAAAAACACCTAATTATGTCACTTTTAATATATAATTAAAACTCTTTTATCATTCAAATCCGCTCTAAAGTGAATGGGTCTAATTCACGCTAGCACCTTCTACAATCAATTTCGCACCCATTACAAATCACTCCTACATATTAATCTCCTTACTAAAGCACCGGACACCAAACACATTACACCCCAATTAATCTTTACTTGGGGTCCGATTGACGCATATGATTAATGTTTTTTTGTGGGTATCCCATCATAACCATTCGCTTTGCCGCGCGCTGTCTGGAAGGTTCCCGACGATGGAGAAGGCTGCGGATGGCGACGGCTCCCCACAGCTCCTCCACGTGCGCACGGCTCCAGGTAGCATCTAACATCGTCTACCTTGTGAATATGCAAACAATGGTACTGGTTAATCATTTTCTTCTGCATCTTTCATGACCCGTGAAGGGTTTATTCGAGTGTTAAGACCCGTGAAGGGTTTGTTCGACGTTTGATAAATTATTACTGCTTGTCTATGAAGTAAATCATGCATCTTACAACGTGGTAAATTCGACTGTATCATGATTTTGTCTGCAGAAATGATAACGAATTTCGTGGGTTTGTGAAAACCCTTGCTTTGTTTTTCCAAATGCGGGTTCTATTGTGCTTAAATTATTAAATACGACCTGGTAAAGTCGATTGTCTCATGATTTTGTCTCCAGAAATGATCAGGAATTTCGTGGGTTTGAACACATGTCTATAAAAAACCCATGTCACTTTGGGAATAAATCGACAAACCCATTAAAAATAAATATGTTTTTGTCAAAACCCTTGCTTTGTTTTTCCAAATGCGGGTTTTATTGTGCTTAAATTATTAAATACGACCTGGTAAAGTCGATTGTCTCATGATTTTGTCTCCAGAAATGATCAGGAATTTCGTGGGTTTGAACACATGTCTATAAAAAACCCATGTCACTTTGGGCATAAATCGACAAACCCATTAAAAATAAATATGTTTTTGTCAAAACCCTTGCATGGTTTTTTCCAAATTCGTGTGCTTAATGAATTAATCTCATGAAACCCTTGTTTGGAATATTCTGCATCTATCTAAAAAACGAATTCGTGAAAACCCCTGCTTGGCTTTTTCCAAATTCGTTTGCTTAAGGAATTGATCTCATGAAACCCTTGCCTGGAATATTCTGCATCTATCTGAAAACGCACTTCTGTATTCCTGCGACTGACAAATTATTACTATGAAACCCTTGGTTAATTTCTTTCAAAAACCCAATACATACTTACATACATATATGTATGGTATGTATGTGCACATACATACTTACATATATGCATGTATGTATGTGTACATACATACCATCTATAGATGTATGGTCTGTATGTATGTACACATACAGACATACATATACACATACATACCATAAATATATATATGTTCTGTATGTATGTATACATACAGACCATACATATATACGTACATGTATATACATACATACATATATACATACATGTATGTATATATGTATGTGTGTATGTGTACATACATACATGTACATACATGTGTATACACATACAGACATACATATGTACATATATAGATATACACACACAGACATACATATGTACATACATGTATGTATGTACACATACACACATACATATATACATAATGTATGTATATATGTATGTCTGTATGTGTACATACATACATACATACATGCATACATGTATGTATAATACATACATGTATGCATGTATGTATGTATGTATGTAGACTATGTACACATACAGACATACATATATACACTTACAGACATACATATGTACATACATGTATGTATGTACACATACAGACATACATATACAGACATACATACATACATACCATACTTTCCATTGCACATACAGCAGGCCTCAGGTAACATCTAACATCTTTCTCCTTTGAATATGCAAACAATGGTACTGGTTAATCATTTTCTTCTGCATCTTTCATATTACAAAAATGTATGTATGTATGTATGTGCACATACATACATACATGTATATATGTATGTATGTATCGAAAGCAACGACAAGCATCCTCTGCACATTCCTCTAATATCCCAAGTATTAGGTAGGTACTTATAGTTATTTTCATTTATGCAGTGTCTTCTTACTTTATACATTCTACCATTTGTAAAGAAATTTCTACTTTCCATTGCACATACAGTAGGCTAGCATACATATATTTGTCATTTTACATTCTGTGTCTCTTGTTCATTCAACAAATCGATGTACATGTGTGTATCCTTTGCCTATCCTTTCAAAATGCAAACAATGGTACTGGTTATTCATTTTCTTCTGCATTTTCACGACCCATTAAGGGTTTATTCGATGATGTCAAAATTATTACTGCTTGTTTATGAAATAAATCATTCCTCTTACACTCCTTTTCGCCATGTGTTGTATATATGTATGCATGTATCTATTTGTGTATGCACATACATACATACATACATTTATACATATATGTATATATGTATGTATGTACATGCATACATACATACATACATGTATGTGTGTATGTATGTATGTGCATACATACATGCAGACATACATGTATGTATGTATGCATACATACATACATACATATATGTACCTATATACATATATATATGCATGTATGTATGCATGTATGTATGCACATACATACATACATACATACATATATGTATGTGTGTATGTATGTATGTGCATATATACATGTATGTATGTCCATATATGTATGTATGTATGTATGTATGTATGCATGCACATACATACATATATAGATACATATATATATGTGTGTGTATGTATGTATGTATGTATGTATGTGCAGCTACAAAGACAGCGCGCGGCAAAGCGAATGGTTATGATGGGATACCCACAAAAAAACATTAGTCATATGCGTCAATCGGACCCCAAATAAAGATTAATTGGGGTGTAATGTGTTTGGTGTCTGGTGCTTTAGTAAGGAGATTAATATGTAGGAGTGATTTGTAATGGGTGCGAAATTGATTGTAGAAGGTGCTAACGTGAATTAGACCCATTCACTTTTGAGAGGATTTGAATGATAAAAGAGTTTTAATTAGATGTTAAAAGTGACACATTTAGGTGTTTTTTTCTGCTTTGCAATGTATATTATTGATATATGATTGTATGACTCTATGCATGCATGCAAAGCTGCAAAAAATCACAGATATATAAGGCTTCCCAAATGAACATCCAATCCAAATATAGTGCAGAATTCAGTCATATCATCTCTAAAAACCTACGTAACTGGCAGCTACAAATTCAAATGCTATAACAAATTCATATTTGAAACACAACAATCAAATTGAATGCATTCAATTGTCAAATTCAAATTTCTAAATAAGAGGGATAGCAGCCAGTGGCATTCACAATTTTTGTCCTCTACTACTATATTCGCAATTGAACTTGATTAATTATGTGTTGTTGTACATGCATTATTTCAAAGGTCATATGATGTTTGTATGTTACTAGCCTCGGTTGTGACTACCCGTGGTTGTAAATCTTTTCTTGCAGGCATGGGAGAACAAGGAGAGGTGGTGTAACGATGTTCATGGTGGGCAGTTTGGTAATTGTGTTTATCAACACACCAAATAATTAAGGATTTTTTGTTCAAATTGTTCTAAGTTTCAATTATTGTTCTATGTTTTTTACTAACTAGTATATCTTTTTATTTATTTCAATAACTATTGTCCATGTTTGTTTGTTGTATTATATTTGTTTGTTGTGGCCGGCATGTCAAATGGCTAGGAGGTTGTGAAGACCATGTCAATTTGTAAGATTACATATCAGGTAAAGTCTTTCAAGACTTTACTTTGGCCGTGACCCGATAGACATTGTGTTCATTTATAATGTTCATTTTTATTATTCATTGTAAACTTACATTTACAATTTACAATTAAATTAATTTCCAAGTGTATGTGTTCAAAGATTTATAATTTCAAATAGATTAATTTATGGATATGTTGCATATAGATGTATAGTTATATGTATGCATATACTTAGTTGTGTATACATATGTATGTATGTATGTATGTATGTATGTATGTATGTATATACGTACATACATACATACATACATATGTACATACATACATACATACATAGATGTATATATATATATATATATATATATATATATATATATATATATATATATATATATATATATATATATATATATATATATATATATATATATATATATATATATATATATATATATGCATGTATACACAACTAGGGAGGTTGTAAAGAGCAAGTCAATTTGCATGATGACATTTCAGGTCAAGTCTTTCAAGAGCTTACCTTGGCTGTGACCTGCTAGACATTGTGTTCATTTATGATGTTCTTTTTTTTGATGATGTTCATTCATTAACCTGAACAATGGGATTTGATTTATGGTGGGATTTGTTGATTTTAGGTGATCAGATTAATTGCACAGAAAATAATTCAAAATCAAACAACATACATAGAAACTTGTTGAATTATTAAGTTTGAATTTTCAAAAAGTCTGATGTCAGGGAAAATACAAAGTTTGAATTATAATGTTTTCAACCTTTACCAAATGCATTATTTACAAAACATAGATCTTGAATAGAGTAGTGAGTCATATTTTTAAATCACATCAATGATAGATGAATACAACAAACACAAAACTGATTTCGAATCACAAAAGTATAGATCATTAACTTGGAAAGAAGACAAGGAGTCTTCATATATACAAAAAACACATTGGAACACATCAAATTAGATAATTTGAGAACACACTACCATTTAGTTCTACAAAATTAGACACTAGTATCCAAATGCTATCCAATACAACAAACTAGTATCCTTTGACTGTCCAATACAATAGACTAGCATTCAGTTTTACAAAAAACACTCTAGCACACTTCGAGGTCAAAAAGTTGACAACAAAAAATCCTAATCAGACATCCACAGATCTGATTATGAAGTGGTGTGTCCTTGGGGGTCAACTGACTCCGCGTCAACTGGAGAAGATGTTGAGGACTGCGGATTGTTCTGTATGGCACTTGCTATACAAGCAAGCAATGCATGATTTGCCTCTGGAGTTAGCTGTAACTATGGAGAGCAGCCTTCAGAAGACCCATTTTGTAGGCTGCTAAGAGCTGCAAAGGCTGGAGACAAAATGTTAATCATGTCCCTTAAAATTGGATGTTGACTTGGAAGAGGAGTTGTAGGAGTACTCTTACTTCTGTTTCTTTCTGCTCTTTCCGCCTGCTTTTGGTTTTCCTTCAACTGTCTAGCAATCTTTGCTTGCTCCCTTTGAAGCTCCTTTTCATGTCGCTGCCTCAGTTTCTCCTCTGCAATTTTTTGTTTTTTTGTAGCACGCTCCAATCTATTTGCCTCCCTCTGTGCGAGGATTGCTTCTCTTTCTGCCTTCCTTTCAGCCATTTGCTCCTTTTTCCTTTGTTGCAATTCTTGGTTTCTTTGCTTCTGTGCCTCTTGTTCATTCAGCAAATTGAAGAAATCATCTGATGTCAAAATTTGAGACTGCCTACTAAGGCGTAGGACCCCATTGCGACCTCTGTTAGATGATTGGCGCACTCGTTGCATTAGGAGTTACAAAAAAGTGCTTCTGCTGCCTGCTGGTTGTTGATCATTGACTTGTGTGCATGGTACATAGTCAGCCTCTTCATCATTTGAGTCATTACCATCGACTCCATCCTCTTCATCATTTTCAGCCTCCCAATTTCTCCCAGTTGTGAAGTAATGGATTACATCTTCAGGATCAACATTCGGTGGTGATGGCATGGACAACCCTTCATCCACTTGAGTGAAATTGAGATGCACCCCTAGGTTCAAAGCTGCATCTTCAAATTCAGATGGCAGATTCAGACTCTCTTCATTTTCAGCTGCCTGATTAGATGATCGAACTGCTGGTTCTTGTTGAATTTCTGTTGCCTCAATGTTTTCTGGATTTGGGGGAATGTTTGCAGAAAAGGTATCCACAAACTGTCCAATCTGTTCCTCATTCCAACCTGCTATCCTCAAACAAGTCTCAGCTGCCATGAACTGTGCCTCTTCATCAGCTGTATCACCCTCAGTTTCTGCTCTCAATGTCGTTCCTTCCTCTTCAACCACAAAAGCTTGGCTTGGCCCCATATCCAAGTCAAGTGCATGTCGATCTAATGGCCAAATTCTTGTTTTTCTAAAACCACTTGCAATGTTATTAGGAGTCAAAGCTTGTGCAAAAGCTTTGCTGGCAAGTGTTGCCAACTCTTCCCTTCCAATGTCAAGTTGAGGATTTGCAGAGAGCCATATAGTCCTTTGCTGTTTGAAGTAGTGCTTAAATGGTGAGAACACACTAACATCAAGGGGCTGCAATTTGTGACTGCAATGTGCTGGAAGTGTGAGCAAATCTATTCCCATAGCCTTTGCTACTTCAATCGTTTTGAATGCGACATGGCTGCCATGACCGTCAAAGATTAGAAGCTTTCTGTTGGTTGGTGACACACCTCCTGGGACATTTTTTGCGAAGTGTTTTAACCATGCCACAAATAATTCTTTGGTCATCCAAGCATGCTCTTGGATTGCCATGCATGCCCTTGGCTCACAGTTAACAATATAGTTTTTAATGTTCCTTTTGGACTTGAACAAATAGTAACCAGGTATAGCTTGACCTGCTGCACTAACACAAGCTAGAACAGTGATCCATTCTCTACTTTTAGCAATTAATTGTGGAACACATTTCATCCCTGTTTTTGCAATAACTCTCATTGCACAATTTCTGCCAGCTTGCACACCTGTTTCATCACAGTTCCATATGTTGTTGGGCCCATAATTCAGTTTGTTGTACAACTCCTCCAAGTTATCATAGAATGAAGAAACTATTTCGGGCCGCAGCATTATAGCTCGATCTGTGTCCACTCCTTCGGGTGTTCGAATTGTCAGATCAGGATGCCTTTGATGAAATCCAACCCACCATGACCTCCCTGGTATCCCATTTGTGAATGGGTTAGGCCTCACTCCAACCAGGTGGGCCACCGTTGACTTAAGCTGTGAGACTTGAAGGCCATGGCCAATATTAGCCATATCTTTACACCATTGCACAATTTCAGCTTCTTCTTCGTCAGTCAGGATTGTAGGTGGCCCCCTCTTTTTTGTGGATGTTAGACCATTGAGCCATGACCGCAAACTGCTAGGCGAGATTCCCCATTTGATCGCTGAACGTCTGATTGTCATGTGATGGTCTTCAACATCTGCAATGGCTTTGTCCATGTCATCCATAGACCAACTTTTGATGCTATGATCTGGGGTTGTCACTTGGTCAGCAGATGGTGGTTCCATTTCTACGTCAGTATTATGAACAGCAGGTTCAAAACCATCATTTTCATTGGTCTGTGCTACATTATCAGAAATAACTTCCTCGTCCATGTTTACTGCTGGCTCTTCGTCAACATCTGGAACATTGAATGTCACTACACGAGGTACTCTATTCAAGCGCCTCAGACCCGATCTTTTCCTCTTGTGCCTTGGTGCCATTATTGTCAATGATCAGCTACATTGTAAGTGATCAAGTGTCAGAAAAACAGTGTATAAACAGTGCAAAACACAGATATAAATACAAAACACAGGTATAAACTTTGCAAAATATAAAACAGATCTATTTTATCATTCAAATCCGCTCAAAAGTGAATGGGTCTAATTCACGTTAGCACCTTCTACAATCAATTTCGCACCCATTACAAATCACTCCTACATATTAATCTCCTTACTAAAGCACTAGACACCAAACACATTACACCCCAATTAATCTTTATTTGGGGTCCGATTGACGCATATGACTAATATTTTTTTTTTTGGGTATCCCATTCTTTAGTTAAATGTATGCATATATCTGTACATATACATATATATAGATATATATACATAGATATATGTATGTATATATATCAATGTTCAAAGCACATTGTATAGACTTGGGTTTTGAAAAAAGAGCACAAGAAATTAACCAAGGGTTTCATAATAATAATTCCTCACTGGTAGGAATACATAAGTGCGTTTTGAGATAGATGCAGAATATCCCAGGCAAGGGTTTCATGAGGTTAATTCATTAAGCACACGAATTTAGAAAAAACCATGCAAGGGTTTTGACAAAAACATATTTATTTTTAATGGGTTTGTCGATTTATGCCCAAAGTGACCTAGGTTTTTTATAGACATGTGTTCAAACCCACGAAATTCCTGATCATTTCTGGAGACAAAATCATGAGACAATCGACTTTACCAGGTCGTATTTAATAATTTAAGCACAAAAGAAAACCAAATTCACTTTTTTTTAGGGTATGTATGTATGTATGTATGTATGCAGATACATACATACATATGTACATATGTATGTATGAAGCTGCATACATACATACATACATACATAAATGCAATGTGGGAAAAGGAGTGTAAGAGGAATGATTTATTTCATAAACAAGCAGTAATAATTTTTCAATCATCGAATAAATCCTTCATGGGTCGTGAAAGATGCAGAAGAAAATGATTAACCAGTACCATTGTTTGCATTTTAAAAGGATAGGCAATGTGGGAAAAAGGAGTGTAAGAGGAATGATTTATTTCATAAACAATCAGTAATAATTTTTGAATCATCGAATAAATCCTTCATGGGCCGTGAAAGATGCAGAAGAAAATGATTAACCAGTACCATTGTTTGCATTTTAAAAGGATAGGCAAAGGATAGACATATACATCGATTTGCTGAATGAACAAGAGACACATAATGTAAAATGACAAATATATGTATGGTAGCCTGCTGTGTGTGCAATGGGAAGTAGAAAAATAAAAACAAATGCTATGCTATTGTATTGGACAGCCAAATGAAACATATTTAAACAGACTAATAGACATATATATGTGTTTGTCTATGTATATATATATATATACACACATATACATATTGAACCCTGATAAATGACCCCCCTAACAAATGACCAAAAATAAACAACAGACATATAAGAAAAAATAAATAACAACTATAAACCCTGATATAAACACTGAAGTAAATGACAAATGAGGAAAAACAGACAAATATAAATATAGGTACCATAGTCTGCATTTTCAATGGATAGGCAAAGGAAACACACGTATACATTGATTTGCTGAATGAACAAGAGACACGTAATGTAAAATGACAAATATATGTATGCTAGCCTACTGTATGTGCAATGGAAAGTAGAAATTTCTTTACAAATGGTAGAATGTATAAAGTAAGAAGACACTGCATAAATGAAAATAACTATAAGTACATACTTTGCATTTTCAATGGATAGGCAAAGGAAACACACATATACATCGATTTGTTGAATGAACAAGAGACACGTAATGTAAAATGACAAATATATGTATGCTAGCCTACTGTATGTGCAATGGAAAGTAGAATTTTTTTATTAAATGGTAGAATGTATAAAGTAAGAAGACATTGCATAAATGAAAATAAATATAAGTACATACCTGAGACTTTGGATATAAGAGGAATGTGCAGAGGAATGTGCAGAGGAATGTGCAGAAAATCTTTGTCGTTGCTTTCAACTTTGATGGGAGTAACATGCAATTGTGAATGTTGCTGGCTACTTTCCCCCTCTTATTTAGGAATTCGAATCTGACAATTGAATGCATTGAAATTGGTGGTTGTGTTTGAATTTTGAATTTGTTAGGGCATTTGAATTTGAAGCTGCAAGTTACGTAGGTTTTTAAAGATGATATGCATTCAATTTGGTGGTTGTGTTTGAATTTTGAATTTGGTAGAGCATTTGAATTTGAAGCTGCAAGTTACGTAGGTTTTTAAAAGATGATATGACTGAGTTGTGCATTACATTTGGATTTGATGTTTAATTGGGGAGCCTTACACCCATATGTTAATTGTGTAGGTACCTACAGGAAATGAAATAAGTACATATAGCTGACATGGAGTGTGTGAAAGACTGTGCAAAGGAGTTTGTGATTATGTCATCTAAAGCACCAGTAGCTGTGCATGTATACATGTAAATATAAAATGTAGTGAGGGACAAACATTTGCAAGTGGGGGTAATTGTAAAAAGTAAATGATTTAAATAAAATTGTAAATGGGCCTTTTTATGTGCAAGTGGAGTTCTTTTATAAATGCAAAGGCACCATTAGTTGTGTACTTTGATTGGTGAGTGACTCATTCTGTTATGAGCAGCTATTGGTGTTGTAGTAATTTTCTATTGGTATTGTTGTAATTTTATATTTGTTAATAAAAAGTTTTTTAGTGGATCAGAGTTAAATTTTTTTTGGGGGGTCCCAAAGATGGTTATTCAATGGGTGGTAGCTACTGGGTCTTCTCCCTATTTGTTTATTGAGTTTCTTACTTGAGTAAATGATTATCTTAATGTTTGAGAAGAGGATATTTTGAAAAAAATGTGATAGATAATTGATGTTCAAAATTTGAAAGTGGATGTGATTTAGGTTAGATTGAGATGAGATTTTTATGTGAAATCTAGAAGTTGTGAATTTAGATCAATCTAGTATTTATGAGCTTGATTTTTGTATTTGTGATGTTACTTCACATTGTATGGTGCTAAATTTTTAAGTATCACTCTAAATTTATAGGAGTTGTAGATCTTTAGTAATTGCAATTTTAATTTTTTAATTTTTTAATTTTTTTTAATTTTTATCTAGTCACTTTTACAATTGAAAATTTGGTAGTATAGAAAAACATCATTGGAACTTTCTATTGTTAAGGTGAAAAATTGATTCATTCTCTTCTTACACCTTAGTCAACCATATTGATTGATTTAATGATTTTGATAAAATGAGAAGACAATAAATAATAAATTTAATTGACATGGTTTTGAAAAAAATGACCCATTGAAAATTCTATAGAAACCACAAGAATCCACTATAAAAAACATAACATTTTAAGCAATTTTTTATATTGAAAATTAAATTTTAGAGTCTAATGGCAATATTTTTTCTTTCTACCATATTTTATGATTTACTGACTAATTTTTTGACTAATATATGAATTTGATGGTAATTCAACATCTACATTTTCTATCAATTTATAATTTGTAAATAAAGATGTTGAAATGAAGAGAGTATATCAAATAAAAACTAGTGCCTAATTAGTTAGGGGGATTAGGTCTCAATTTTTTGTATGCAATTGTTGTCCATCTTAAAGGGTTAAAACATATATTATTTGATTTGTGATCATTTAAGAAAAAATATCAAATATGAGTGAATTAGAAACTTTTGAAGAACTTAAAATAACCAAATCTAGGAGATATAAATGTTAAAAATAGCCAAATGGCAACATAGCCACTAATTTTTTATTACATGATAATAATTAGTTTTAAGATTATGATGTAATTAGGTGTGATGCAATGGATGTTAAAGTAATGTCATACAAGAGACACGGTTTCATCATTTATTGATGCAGAGGCTAATATGACCAAAGCAAGTGGCTAAGTTATGATTGCTTAGTGATTTATTTTGATAGTGGGTATGACAAAGTTGTGGGATCCAAGGAAGATTGAAATTATATTAGGATAATGTCCCTTTTTACTTGTTTGAGGCACATAATTTGAAATCTTTTGAGTGTAAAATAGTGAGTAATGGCTAGTTGGGATGGATTCAACTTGAACCCATGATTAAATTTAAAAATTAATTGTGGGTCAAAATTACCTCTACAATATTGACTTGGATCAAGACTACACTTATATTTTTGAACCTAGAAGAGGAAGCTTTGTTATTATATATGAGAATGTTCAATGTGGAGATAATCTATGTTGTTTTCTATTGTTAATCTAGAGTCAGTGAGAGCACCAACTTAGTTGATATCATATGTTACAAATTAATATATTCAAGACACCCATGTAAAGTAGTGTAAAATGGGTAATCTAGATTCAATGGGAGCACCAACTTAGCTGATATCATATGTTAGGAAAATATATTCAGGACACCCACATAAAGTAATGTTTACAAGTAATTAAGGTGGTCAAAGAGGTTTTAGATAAACCTATCGACCAAAAAAGAATGATATAAACACAAATTGTATCTATTATATATAACTAGTATATACATAGATGGAGTTATATGAACATCGGATAAACCTTAATTTATCTATAAAATATTATTATAGGAAAAATTATAGGTAAACCCCTTATATGAATATGTAGAGTGACAAGGAAAATTACATAACATTTCCAATCCCCTTATCAATTACAAACCAAAAAATTATATCAAACATTAATTTGAGGCCAAGACAAATTACACATGCTTGTGGGTCTCCCTTTTATAACCTTGCATTTGGCACATGATAATTCATTTTCATATAGAATTACTTCAACATCATCAAAATCTTCATCTTCACGATAGTCATAAAAGTTTAGAATTATGTTGCAAGGGAGATTTACCTTCAATCCTTTAGCAATTTTATCTATTGCTTGATAGAAGCATTCATTTCACTGTGCTTTATTGCTTGAAGATGATCTAGAAGATAAATAAAATATGCATTCAATTGGTGCTTTATATCCTCAATATTGTTATTTAGTAAGTACGACCCAACAACATTTGAAAATATCAAAGCATAGCTTAGGTTTGATTAGCATCAAATATTCATCAAATATATTCTATCTACCTCTCATGTGCTCTAAATCTAGGAGGGTGACCATGGTAGAATAAATACCTATGCAAG
>VDFB02008312.1:0-109817 GCA_007258455.2 Sequoia sempervirens
GGATTTTTGTTGTGCTTGATCCGTGTGTGGATTTTTCTTTGACTTCTTTTGTTTCTTGTCAGATTTTCCTAACTCTTTCTATCCCTTAGGTTGACCAACTAGCAAAGCTTGAGTCAGTGATGGCTTTATGAGACCCATATAAAGAAGCTTTTATTGTTCATGCATTAACATCTCAAAAAAAGATGCAAATGAAGGCATAGTATATGCAGATACCATAGTCAATTTGTGAGCATGAAAGCTAGAAACAAAAGCTGCAAATTCAGGACCAAGTTTATTCAGTGCATTATAAATTATCTGAATATCCTTTTTATCAATACCACATGCTTTACATTATTCTCTTATATCATTGACCTTAGTAATATGATCCTAGATGTTTCCAAAGTTCTTTGGATCAAGGTTCATCAATTCATTATCAATTTAATAGCCTTTAACTTCATCTATTGTACCATACAAATATTTTAACTTTTCCCAAGCATCATGTGAATCTGTACAAGGTTCAATCTAAAAAATAAGATCAAGGAAACAAAACTATGAAGACATCTAAGAACTTTTGTATGTTCAAGCATGCATTTTATCTTTTCCTTATCATCTATAGGTTCAACTACCTTTTGTTCAACATATGGAGTATACCAAAGTTACATTAAGGAATTCCATGTATATTGATGCCATGTTGCATTATTATAAGGTGTTAGCAAAGGAACCTTAGAATGATCCATGTGTGAAGGAAAAGAAGAGCATAAATGAACAAATAAAAAACAAACACACACAAAAAGAGATCCCCCTTTTTCACTCAATCAATTATCCCCCCAACAAAAAATGATTTGGAACTTTATAAATTAGTGTGTTTATAATGCTGGAGTTTTTTTCCAAAGTTTTACAAGTGTCCAAAATAGACCCAAATACTGAAAGTACAATACAATCTTAAAATCAAAACTTAAAAATAACACCAATGTGTAGTGCTCAGAAAAATATTCACTTTCAATAAAAGACTCACCTCAATACAAGGTCGTATGTGAAAGTTATGCTTGTTTGAAGTTTAAAAAATGAAAATTGTCCTTCAGATTTGTTGAGAAAATTGATTTTCTAAAAAATATACACAACTTGAGAATAAACTAATCACATAAATGTGAAGAGCACGAAATTTTACACCAAATAAAAAAAAAATTCTCTGAAAAAGGCCTTCGTATGATTGAGATATTGCTCTTTGGAGTTTAGGTGAAAAAGCCAAAACTACAATAGTGAGGTGGTCAAGTTTGCAAAAAAAAAAATCCGCCAATTTTAGCTAAGCTACTGCTAAATCTAGAGAACTTCCAAAATTGGCTGAACTATGAAATTTTTTTCTAAAAATAGAACCTTCGCCAAAGTTGGTAAAATCACCAAAAGCGCGCTAAATTTGGTAAACACATACTTAAAATTTGAGAATCAATTGCTAAAGTGTGCTAGGTCCACCAAACACAAAATCAAAAAAAAAAATTACAAGGCATAGGTTATGCAGCTCAATTATAGAAACATTAAAATGATTTTGATTTTTTCTTGCAAGTTTTAAAGGAAAATAAAATTTATTAAAATAATATTTTTGAGGCCAAAGCCCTCCTACATGACCCTGCCAGTATGCACGGCAAGAATTTAAGAGTACTATCACAGTACTTGGCAGGTACCCTCATAATCTTATAGCAATAAGAGGCTTGATTTTGACTTTTGAAATTTTTTTTTTTACTTTTAATTTATTTTTTGCTTTTTTTTGAATTTTTCAATGTTAAAAAAAAAAAATTGGCTGCTAATTTTAGCGTAGGAAATTTTTTAATTGAAAATATTTTTTCCATACCACCTATAATGGAGGGGGTCATATGACCCAGAAATAAATAAATAAATTCCTTAGAGTTTGACTTTCTCCAAAATCGACAAATTGGTAGTTGATCCTTAGGTTTTGACACCTTTTGAGCATGATGGTGAGGTCTGCTTGGGCCAAAAATGCACTAATTTTACAGCTACCTTTTGGAACCTCTTTGAAAATCTCTTTCTTCAACCCTTTACAGATCTTGCATCTGGTATTTGATTTAAACAAAACAAAAGCCTAAAGTGACTTTTTTGGTTGTTTAGAACTCAATGGTGAGCTCAAAATGTCTCTAAGAAGCTCTAAAATACCTACAATAAAATTCAATAGAAAGAAACCCCCAAGAAATTGAGATCTATATCAATCATATTTTATTGTCTAGGTCATCATCGGATGTGAGAGAAGAGAATAATTTTCTTTCAAGAATGGATTCAAGAAACTACTAGCCTACAACTCACAACTAGCTCTGATACCATGTTAGATTTGGTTGTGAAATCACCCAAGATCAGAATGATTAAAGGAAAGAAAGAAAAGAGATGGATAAACTCATCACTCCCTTAGCACTAAAATAGCATTCCATCATACTAGCCAAGGGGAGGGGTGATTGTTCTTTATATAGAAAAATAATGGAAAATAATTCCAAGGGGAATAATAACTCCCAAGTTCCCATTATAGGTGGGATTTTTACCTACTTGTTAAATGCCAAATTATATGGTTATTCCTACTTAGGTAAAGATAGATAAATGTTTATGGGAGGTGGCTAATAAATCTAAAAGAGGATGTGATATTCAACTACCCAAAGGTGGGTGTGAGCGACACATGTGAATGAATGATTTATGCCACATGTCCTCATCATAACCATTCTAATATAAACTAAGCAAGCTTAATAATGTGTGTAGGAAAAATAAACATTCCCTAACATAAGGAAAATAAAAAACCTACACTAACAGATACTCTTTTTCACATGATACTCTCTCTCTCTTTTCACATCTTTCTCTCCCCCTTTGACATCAATGGAAAAGGAAAAATATATTTTATATTGATTTTCCCTTTGACATTAACAACACAATACTCTTTCAATGACAACAGATGACACCACCTACTATGTCATAGAAAAAGTACCTTTTTCTTGACTTGGGAATAATTCATGATAATTGGACTTAATTAGGCCTTGATTTAGGTGTTGTGAGGAATTTTATGCATCCACACTAAGTATTGGACCTTTGAAAATCAAATAGCACACTTTTAACAATGTCTTGTAAAGGTGTTGTAAAGTGTTGTAAAGGATTTTCTTGCTTCTCCAAACTTAATGAACCCATTTATCTCTAATTCAAAATTATAAAATCTGTTTTATAACATTATCACATCAATCTAGAAGGTTTATAACTTAAATTAATATTAAACTAGTGTTGTAATGTGTCTTGCACATTCACATTGGTTCTTGTATCTTTCTAGGCTATGTGGACCTCATTCTAGTGTTGTAAAGTGTATTTAATCAAACTTTCACAATGATTTGTGTCCCAAGCCCTAATGGACCTAGACATCATCACTAATAGGCCCCTATTAACCCATATTGTGCATCTTGAGGCTTAAATTGATAAAATACACAACAAAGTTGTAATTTAAACCTTATTTCCTTATCTCCTAGCATCTTAGCTTTTATATTAGCCCCTATGGGACTGATTCACCATGCATGGTGAATCAGTCCCATCCAAGTGGGATCCATTTGCCATGTGTGGCAAATGAGTCCCATTTGGCTCAATTTTGACTTTTAAGCAAGAAAAAGTAAAATTTAAGTTTATTATTTTTTCATGTCAGCCTGTGATGAGGTATTAATGGGTAAAATAGGTGAAATTCCTATAAATATAAGTCTTTTAACTCATTTTATACATCTCTTATCTCTTATCACTTATTCATCCATTATTCTTCTATCAAAAGTCAAGCAACTTAGGTTTCTAACATTGCAAGACATAAAGAAAGATCCTAAAGGAATTCAAGGGTTGAATCTTCCTCCATTGCACAAAAATCCAAGATCAAACATCATGGAAAGATATTCAACTCCATTATTACATGCTTCATTACATTATTTCATCATTTTGGTTTAATTACCTAAAAGGGGTTTGACCAAGGAAAACCCCCATGCCCTAACTTCTAACTTTTCTCTCTCTTATCTTGTGTGTTTGTAGATTTAGGACTCTTGGAACCTTGGAAATCATTGAAGATCAAGTTTCAAGGTTGCTAAAGTCTATTCTTTAGTCAAAAAGTTAAAATATCAACGAAAAATTCATTTTCAGACTTGTAAATCAAAGTTTTGGAAACAGACACCTATAGGAAGTCAAAGTGCAGATTGGAAGCTCCAAATTCCACTTTTGAAAATTTATAAATTCAAAAGTGGACTCATTTTCCATGGGTGGTGAATGAGTCCCACTGAAAGGCCAGTTTTGTGTTTTCTACATTTTCAAAAACCCTTTTGTCAGAAACATGTTTTGGCTTAGTTTTGCAAAACTAAGACTAATTCACCTAGAATGGTGAATGAGTCCCACTTGGCCTAAAGATCAGCACCAGTATCATTTCAAATGTCATTTCCAGTCTTCTTCAACATTCCAAGTGCACACTTTCAGTTTGATTCAATTCTGTTTAGTTTTGCATGTGTTTCTAATTCATTTATGCATTACATAATGTGTTTCCAAACATCACTTGTTTCGTAAGTTTTTTGCATTTAATCAATCAATCTTAACAATTAGATGCATCCATAACATTACCTTTAGAAATAAATTCATCATACATATCTTAGATTGAGTGAACCTAGCTAGATCTTTTGGCCCTACTTTCTCCTTTTAGGTGAAAAACCCTAGAAGAGTTAGAGTCTTGTGGTGCTAAAAATCTATGATTCATTTTGGTGAACTTGCATTTCAAACATCTTATCTTCTGATTTGGATTCCATTTTCATCCTAATCCTAGCTTGCATTGAAGTTGCATTAGAGTTTCATTAGTTAATTTGCATATACAGTTTCAAATTTTTGTATTAGAGAAAGGTGCATTTAGCTTGCATTTTCACATACAATTTCCTTTAAAATATCTAAAATTCTACATCTCCATCCTAGGTCTGCATTTTACAACATTAAAGACAAAAAAAAAATCAAAATTTTTGAAATTTTTGCAACAAACCAGTACAGGGACTCATTCACCACGCTGGGCCAATCAGTCCCTACCCAAAATTTTAACTATCTGTTACAACATCAAAAAACTCATTTTTGTGCTTCCTAAGCCTCCTAGTATCATATAGTATAACTCTAGAAAGTTTCTAGAACCTTTTTTTTATGCATTTTGGTCAAAAACATCATTTTAGATTACTCATTCTTCAAATCATTTCAATTGCAAACATCCTTACATGTGAAAATGCTTCCATTTTTTCAATTTTGCATAACATTGATAAAATTACTTTTCACTTTTGCATATACAATGTTTCTATTCCTCAAACTTTGTATAATTTTGTTAAAAGTGTTTTCCATTCTTGCATGTACATTGTTTTCATTCTTCAAATCTTGCATATATTGGATAAGAATGTTTTGCGTTTTTGCACATACATTGTTTATAATGATGAAACATTGCATGCAATGGTTACATATGTTTCTCATTCTTATTCAAACAATCCTAGTACCTTACATATGTAAACATGTTAAGAAAAAATTCTTATCCCCTCCCTATGAGAGTGTTTTTGTGAAATATACTACAACCTTGGACATTTCTAACAATCAAATTTGTTCCTCTCCTAATATCTCTCCTCTTGGTGATGAAGATATTTTGGTAGAAGAACCAATTCATGAGAGTTTTGATAATCCTAGTTGTTTCTCTCCTCTTACCTCTCTTAGTGGATAAGACATTGATAAACAAGACACTATAACCATAGGTAATCATGACAATACCATTTCTTCATCTTCTAGTATCTCTCCTAGTTGTGAAGTAGATACTTTGATGTTAAACAACACAATAGATGAAGGTCATGAATATTTTAGTTGCCCCCTTCACCTAGGGAAACCCCTCCTAAAAAGAAATATTACACCATTGATCATTCCCATACTTCACAACTATCTAAATTGGTTCTCCCTACAAAATATCTTCATCGAAAAATGGAGCAGAAATTAATGTTTGTAGAATGGACCTCCTAGAAAAACTTGGCATTGAGAAAAACCTCATTCAACTTAATGATGTTCATATTCGTGGCTTTGACAATTATAGGAAACCAATTGGGATGATCACCTTACCTATTGAGGTCAGACCTGTAGTGTTGCCTACCTCTATCCATATCATGCAAAGATCCCTTCCATACAATCTTCTCCTAGGGAGACCATGGATTTTTTCTATGAAAGGAGTCCCATCTACCCTTCACTATGTAATGAAATTTTAATACAACAACAATATATAAATGATTGATGAAAATGAACGAAGCTATGCATCGATTGATCACATCACTTCCAACTCCCATAATCCTTTCATTCCTAGATCAAAACTTGAACATATACAAGTTGATGCTAATTCTTTATCTAAAACAAAACTCTTTCATGATAATTGGGGGTCACTATATTCTACACCTCCTTTCCATAAAATTTCCAAAGTCTCACCCTCATGGTCCAAAGATTCATATACAAATGATTCATTTTCAAACACAAGTCCTAGTAGTAATTGGAGTTTCACACCTACCGTTAAGGGAGGGTGCACAATATCCCAATCTAAACCGAAACAACCTTGTGTTCCATTTGCTCAACTTAGTTCTACCAAATCATCCCATTGTGGTGATGGGGGAAATATAACTCCCATCCCTCATGAAGCAATGACACATAACATTAATTTGGATTTGTGTTCTTGTAAAGAAACCACTCCTCACAAGCGCACACCCTCTTCATTGAACTTGGAAGATTGTTATGGCATCGGTTACAACCTTCCTCCTACACATAGATGAAATGAACACACAAACAAATCTGCCATATCATACTTATTTCCCTTATCTCAAAACACTTTGCACAACAATAACATTCAACCTCTCAAGGAGTGTGGTGCTCTTCCTTGTGTGGGAACACCTAATTCCTTTACTTGATACTCACTTTCATCCATTCCAAGCTCACATTTTTCCTACACTAAGTGGGGGCAAGGGGTTCAATATCCTTGTTCTCATATGACACTTGTTATTGTCTCTTTTGACTAGTTGTTAACCTTTCATGAACATATAAGAGCAAGCTTGGGATGTGGACAACATGTCTTAAGATCAAATCACAAGTGAAATAATACCTTTCTTCATGAGGTAGCTTATCAGAAGCATATGACTTAGCATAGGGATTTCTGAGTAATCTCTCATGTCTTCTTCCCTCTTCTTCTACTTTAAAGAAATTTATCACAGTATTGGTGTTTACAACTACTTTAAAGTGGGGGCATACACAAACATCTTTTTGAATATTTCATGGTGTGATTTACATTTTCTTGTGATGTGTCCTCTCCTTGGTGGTTTCATTGGTCTTGATGCCTTCAAAGAGTGTACAATCAATTGAAGTGGTCTGATGCGAACGAGGCATCCCATTGATAATGATCTGACACACTGATTTGTCCTCTCTTGGAGACATTAGGAACAATGCTCCCTAAGAAGAAGACATTACATGAACAAAGAAAAATCCCCTTTAATAAATTTTTTACATAGCATTAAAAAACATTTACAAAAAATATTTTCCTTTGTGGAACCTTATTAAAGTTATTAGGAGGTATAACTTTGATATGGTTGAGTGGGAAGCCCATTCCAAGGAACGACTTTCCGCATAGCCACCTATGTGCATACCAAAGAGTGTATGTTTTATCTTTTGGGAAAACTCACCCCACAACAAAAATTGAAGTTCTATTGTCCCAGAGTGAGTGCATTGTGGATTACTCACCCCACAAATGACCTAATGTTATGTGGCCCAAAAGGGAGCACATCCTTTCCATCCTATTTTTCATTCTTGCCATTGCATGATTGTGTATCTTGATGGTTTGACTTAGGATCTTGGATCCTGGGGGCTTGCACAACCTCCCTTGATCTTTGTAATTATTTTTCATCTACATCTGTACACTCATATCTCTCTTGAATGTCTACTTTAGTGTGAGTTTGAAGCAAGTTCATCCTCTCACTAAAGTGGGGCCTTAATGTGTTGTAGAAAAAGAGTACCCTTTGCTTGATTTGTGAATAATTCATGATAATTATACTTAATGAGGCCTTGATTTAAGTTTTGTGAGAGTTTTGTGAATCCACACTAAGTCTGGGCCTTTGCAAATAAAATAACATGCTTTTAACGATGTCTTGTAAAGGTGTTGTAAAGTGTTGTAAATGAATTTTGCACTTTTCTAGACTTAATGAACCCATTTCTCCCTAATTCAACATTATAAAATGTGTTTGATAGCATTATCACATCAATCTAGAAGGCTTATAACTTAAATTTAATGTTAAACTAGTGTTGTAATGTGTCTCACACATTCACATTGGTTCATGTGCCTTTCTAGGCTATGTGGACCTCATTCTAGTGTTGTATAGTGTATGTAATCACATTTTCACATTGAATTATGTGTTTGAAACCCTAATTGACCTTTAGATCATCACTAATAGGTTTGTATTAACCCATATTGTTCCTCTTGAGCCTTAAATTGATAAAATACTTGACAAAGTTGCAATTGAAACCTTATTTCTTTATCTCCTAGCATCTTAGTTGTTAGATTATCCCCTATGGTACCCATTTTCCATGCATGGAAAATCAGTCCCATTTAGGTGGGACCCATTCACCATGTGTGCTGAATGAGTCCCATTTTGCTCAATTTTTACCTTTGAGTGAGAAAAAAGTGAAATTTAAGTTTATTATTTCTTCATGTCAGCTTATGATGAGGTATTAATGAGTAAAATAGGTGAAATTCCTACAAATATAAGTCTTTTAAATAATTTTACACATCTCTTATCTCTTATCACTCATTCATCCATTATTCTTCTACCTCAATTCAAGCAAATTAGGGTTTTATCATTGCAAGACATAAAGAAAGCTCCTAAAGATATTTAGGGGCTGAATATTCCTCCATTGTTGTAGAAATCCAAGATTAGACATCATGGAAAGGTAATAAACTCCATTATTACATGCTTTATTAATTTAATTCATCATTTTGGTTTAATTACCTAAAAGAGTTTTGACCAAGGCAAATCCCCATGCCCTAACTTCCAACTATTCTCTCTTGTCTTGTGTGTTTGTAGATTTAGGACTCAAGTGGAAGCTTAGAAATCATTGAAGATCAAGTTGCAAGGTTTTTAAAGTATTCTATCCATTTAAAAAGTTAAAATATCAACAAAAATTCATTTTCAGATTCATAAATCAGAGTTTCAAAAGAAAACACCTATAGGAAGTCAAAGTATAGATCAAAACCTTCAGATTCCACTTTTGAAAATTTAGAAATTTAAAAGTGGATTCATTCACCACAAAATCATTCACCATGAGTGGTGAATGAGTCCCAATCCAAGGTCAATTTTGTGTTTTCTACATTTTTAGATACCCTTTTGTCAGAAACAGGTTTCAACTCAGTTTTGCAAAATTGGGACTGATTCGCCCAGAATGGGGAATGAGTACCACTAGGACTAAAAATTAGCATCAATAGAATTTTAATATGTTATTTCCAATCTTCTTCAACATTTCAAGTGCACACTTTTAGTTTGATTCAATTATGTTTAGTTTTGCATGCATTTCTAGTTCATTTCTGCATTACACAATGTGTTTTCAAGCATCACTTGTTTCATAGGTTTTTCACATTTAATCAATCAATATTATCAATTAGATGCATCTATAACCTTTAATTTATACATAACTTGATCATACACATCTTAGATTGAGTGAACCTAGCTAGATCTTTTGGTCCTACTTTCTTCTTTTAGGTGAAAAACCCTAGAAGTGCTAGAAAGACCTAGGGTGCCAAAAATCTATAGTTCACCTACTCCCCCTAAGAGGTAGCCACCAAAACATCAGTCCAAAAGAAAGATAGATCCATATATCCACTATACTAATGCATCTCCATATGCATCTATTTAAAGAAAGGAGGGGAAACAACCCCTAACTTCTCCTAGAGATGCTTAAAAGTATCTTTAGGAAGACCTTTCATTAATATGTTAGCAATCTGATCCTTCATAGGAACATACTCAAGCTTTAATTAATTCTCCACAACCTTCTCTCTCAAAAATTAATACCTAATAGATGTATGCTTTTTCCTTGAGAGCATCACTAGATTCTTTGAAATGTTAATTGCACTTGTATTATCACAAACAATAGAAATAAGATCATCATACATTACTTTGATATCTTTCAATGTCTATATCATCCACAAAACTTGTGTACAACAAGATGTTGTGACAATATACTTAGCTTCAGTAGTGGATAAGGAAACTGAACCTTTCTTTTTACTCAACCAAGCCACCAATCTACAACCAATAAAGAATTCACCACCACTTGTACTTTTCTCTCATCTCCACAGCTAGCCTAATTTGCATATGTATAAGCACTTAGTGTAAAATTAGTATCCCTAGGATACCAAAAGCCATAATCTATAGTACCATTAAAATATTTGAATATTTTCTTAACAATAGCAACATGTGTTTCTTTAAGGTCTTCTTGAAATCTAGCCACAAGACAAACTGTATCCATGATATTCGGTCTACTAGTAATTAAATACAACAATCCACTAATCATAGATCTATATTTTCTCTTATCAACCTTAGGTGAATCATCATATAATTACTCAATTTTCAACCAATCACCATAGGAGTGCATACCAGTTTGGAACCATCCATCCCAAAAAAATTTACATACTTTGAATATGAAATAAAGATCCCTTTCTTTTTTTTCTTATTTTGTAGCTCAATGAAGAAATTCATCTCACCAAATATCAACATCTCAAATTCATTTTGCATCTCCTCAAAAAACATCTTGCACATATTTTCATTTCCTCCAAATATAATGCAATCAACGTATAGAGACCACTATCAAGATCTTATCATTTTTCAATTTTAAAATACAGAATACTACCTGTCATACCTTTGTTGAAACCTTATTGAATCAAATATTTTTGTAACCTTGCACACCAAGCTCTAGGATCTTGCTTCACTCCATATAAATCCTTCTTCAATCTACAAACCATATCTAGTTGATCTAACAAATCAAATCCTTCTGATTTTTCCATGTAGACCTCTTCCTCTAACTCACCATTCAAGAATGCAGACTTAACATCCATCTAATAGACCTTGAAATATTTATGAGCAAAAAATGCTAAAAAAAATATGATACCTTCCATTGTTTCCATCAAAGAAAAATCTCTTGAAAATCTATACCTTCTACTTGTGAGTAACCTTTACACACAATCCTTGGTTTATTTCTGACCACTTCTCCATTCTCATTCAATTTTTTTTTCTAAATACCCATTTTGATCCAATTATGTTTCTATCTGTCAGTCTGGGAACCAATTCCCAAGTTTGATTCTTCTCAGTTTGCATAAGTTCTCATTTCATAACTTCCATCCAATGGTCATCTTTACATGCTTCACTTATGGTCTTTGGTTCAATCATATAAAGTAAACACAAATTTATCTCACTAGTAGCAGTAGCTCTGCTTCTTTTCAATACTCCTTTCCTTTTTCCTCCAATGATTTGATCTTTTGAATGATTTTTCTGCGCATATTTAGGTGTCTTAGGGGACACCACAGAAGCTTCTTCTTCTTCTTCATTCTACTTTTCCTATTCTTCCACAACTTCTTCAACTCTTACACAATAAAGTTAATTACATACATATCCATCAACTTCAATTGAATTCTTCATTGCTTCAACAATCTTGACATTTGTGCTTTATACAATCTTCCTCAATATTTTATTGAAACATCTGTAAGCTTTTCTCTTAGTGGAATATCCAAGGAAAATACCTTCATCACTTCTAACATCAAACTTCCCTAAATTTTCTTCCAAATACCTTGAAATACTTAACAATGGTAATTCTTCCACACCATAGCTCATAGGGGGTCTTAGTACCGTTAGCTCTTGCTTGAACTTGATTGAACATATAAAAAATAGTGTTAATAGCTTTTCTCTCATAAACTTCCAGTAGACCAACTTTAGTAATCATTGATCTAGAAGCTTCTTGAACCATTTTGTTCTTTCTTTCAATGACACCATTCTATTCAGGAGTTCTTAGAGCAGATAATTATCTTTTCTTTTCCATGAACTTCACAAAACATATTAAACTCATGGGAGGTGAATTGACCACCTCTATCAAACCTCAATCATTTTATTCTCGAATTTACTTCATTTTCACCCATATCTTTGAATGTCTTGAATATATCTAATGCATTATATTCCTCTTTAACAAAAGTAACCCATGTATACCTAGAGTAATCATTAATCAAAAGCATAAAGTACCTTTCACCTTATAGACTTATCACTCTTGTAGGACCATAGAGATTTGTATGAATCAAATCCAGTAGTCTAGTAGTGTATTGTTCCTTTGATCTGAAGTTGTTTCTAGCTTTCTTTCCAAATTGACAATTCTTCCAAATAGCATTAACATGCTTTGTAATCCTTGGTAAATCTCTCATGGCTTGCACTGCATCAATCCTCGCCAAGTTATCAATATTCATATGACACATTCTATGGTGCCATAGCCAACTGTCATTAATCTAAGTCATAAAGCAACATCCATCAATACCCTTAAGTTGATATATATTTCATTTAGAGTTCTTTTCTGCAACAATCACTATTTTGGATCCTGTCCTGATTTCACATCTCTCATTTTCAAATATAAGATTATATCCTTTACTACACATCTATCCAAGACTCAAAATATTATGCCTTAAACCCTTAGCATAGTAGACATCATCAGTATTATGCTTTCCATCAAAACTTATTGAACCTATCACACAAATCTTAGTGAGCTATTGATTTTTGGCTCTCTAGGACTTCTCTAACTCTTCTAAGGTTTTTCACCTAAAAGGAGAGAGGTAGGGCCAAAAATGCAAACTAGTTCATTCAAATTATGTTATGTACAATAATTTCTAATCTAAATAAAGTAAACTAAATTCAATTGAATTGAATGATACAAATGACTAAATATGAAGGGTGCGTGCAAGATCATCATGGGAAAAATAGGCCCTTAAGTGGAAAAAGATTTAGAAAAATTAGAGTCAGGAAACTTGACGTAAAAATTTGAATAAGTTATCTATATTATGGGTATGTGCAGGATCATCATGGAAAAAATAGGCCCTTAAGTGGCAAAAAAATCAGAAAAATCAGAGTTAGGCAACTTGATGTAAACATTTGAATAAGTTATCTATATTATTTCAAAAATATGTAAAAATATAATTTGTAGCAAATTGAATGTAGTTTCTAAACTACTAGGTTTTTTTAAAAATAAATAAATCTATTTGGTGAAAATTTGAAATTTCAATGGAGTAGTACTTAAATTTCAAGGAAACAATAAGAAGTAGGTGTTTATCTTACCACCTAACCGCAAAAAATGATAATATTTTTTTATAAGATTTTAGATACAAGTAGAGGACTCATGTCCCGATGTGATGCATATTTTTTGTAATTTTTTCCAAGTAAATAATTAATTATGAATTTTTTATTACAAATTTTAAAAAATATAAAAAACTCATATGTTTGACCAGCTTAACTTGGTCAAAACTTCATGAAATTCATTTTTTCTTCTTTTAATCCTATAGTATACGAAGCATAGAATGTGATGCACATTTTGGATTCAAAAAATGTGATACCATTTGAAAGCTATAGATGTTTGTCAATCAGTCTGTCAATTAGGACTTTAGACGTAATTTGAATAGAAAACATGAATAATAATTACTTATTTAATTAAAAGTAAAGCATAATTTATATTGGTGGAAAGATGAGAATCTCCTCTAAAAATCCTTTTCATTTCATCAATTTTGGGTAAAAATAAATTCGCCAACGATATACCCATCATATTGCCACTTTTTGGCCCATCATGATACTGCACATACCCTTATTTCAAAAATATGTTTGAATATTATCTCTAGCAAATTGAATGTAGTTTCTAAACCACTAGGTTTTTTTTTTTTTTTTTAAATCTATTTGATGAAAATTTGAAATTTCAATGCAATAGTACTTAAATTTTAGGGAAAAAATAAGTAGGTGTCTGTCGACTACCACGACCACAATAAAATAATAATATTTTTTATAAGATTTTAGATATAATTAGAGGACTCATGTCTAATGTGACATATTTTCTTGTAATTTTTTTCCAAGTAAATAATTAATTATAAAATTTTTTATTACAACTTTTAAAAATTATAGAAAATTGTATGTCTAACCATTAACTTGGTCAAAACTTCATAAAATTCATTTTTTTTTTAATATTATAGTATACAAAGCATAGAATGTGACAAATGTTTTGGATTCAAAAAATGATACCTTTAAAGCTATAATGTTTTTCAATCAGCCTATCAATCAAGACTTTAGTCGTAATTAAATAGAAAATGAATAATAATTATTTATTAAATTCAAAGTAAAGCATAATTTATATTGGTGGAAATTTGAGAATCTCTTTAAAAACCCTTTTTCATTTCACCAATTTTGGGTAAAAAAAGTCATCAACAACATACCCTACACATACCCATCATATCACCGCTTTTTGGCCCATCATGATCCTGCACATACCCTGAATGCAAGACTAAGATTTATGCTTTGTTTGAAAACATGCATAAATCTTAGTCTTGCATTCAGGGTATCTGGATCATGATAATGGTGATAGATATTAGCTGTAGGAATAACTCACCCAAAATTGATAAACGAGGATTTTAAGGATATTCTCAACTTTCATCAATATAAATTATGCTACTAATGCTAATAAATAGTATTATTCATTTCTATTTGAATATGACTAAGTCTGATTCAAGAAAATCATTACATTATCAAATGGTATCACATTTTGAAATCCAAAACATGCATCACATTATATGTTTCCCATACTAAAGGATTTTTAAAATGAATTTCATGAAGTTTGACCAAGATAGTGAGTTATACAAGTTTTATATTTTAAAATTTTGTAATAAAAATTCATAATTAATTATTCACTTGGAAAAAAATTACAAAATATATGTATCACATCCGGACATGAATCCTCTACTTATATCTAAAATATTATAAAAATATATTATCATTTTATTGTAGGTAAAGTGATTAGTTATACACTTACTTTTTTCTCTGAAACAAGTACTATTACGTGAAATTTTCAAGCCTACTAAATAGATTTAAAAAAAAAATCTAGTAGTTTAGAAACTACATTCAATTTGCTACAGATTCTATTCTTACATATTTTTGAAATAATATAGATAACTTATTCAAAATTTTATGTCAAGTTTCCTATCTTTGATTTTTCTAAATTTTTTGCCACTTAAGGGCCTAGTTTTTCCATGATGATCTTGCACATACCCATAGTGTTGTTTGCAAAAAGCTTAAAAGAATGAACAAAAATGAAAACTAATTTAAGCAAAAGGTTGTTTATCAAAATGTGTGCACCTAGAAAACTATAGATGACTAGAAAAGAATCTGGAAACCTAATGAAACATGAATCTAGGCTGACTGGGACTCATTCACCACATTGGGCGAATTAGTCCCAAATCAGGACTTTTCTGCACTGAATCTATTTTCTAACAATTGAGGACCTGGAACTATATATGACTCAAATTTTCACCTTAGGAGGGACTCATTCACCATGCATGGCGAATGAGTCCACTTTCAAATTTCTACAATTTCAAACTTTAGTCTTGCACCTTGACACTAGTACATCAATTTCTGACGGAAACCTGACTTTAGATCTTAGAAAATTCCTGCAAAACAACTCAAAATTTTTTGTCTAATGGGGGGTTTTCCTTGGTCAAACCCCTAGTTGGGTAATTAAAACTTTAATGGAGAAAAACATGCTTAAACCCTAGTCTTAGATGTGTTAAAGACAAGGAAAGTCTGAATCATAACCAAAAACCTATTCTATTTCTCTAGAATAAGACATGCAAGAATGATCTATTTGATGCATGATATCAACCCTAGAAACCTTACAATATAGGAAAAATAGGAATGAAATGACATGCAAATGATAAACAAACAAGATGCAAACCTTAATTTAAAGGTAGAATCAAAATGGAAGATGGAATCAATAGGAAACCAAGTCCTTAGGTGTGATTTGGTGGCTAGTTGCACCTCTTCACCCTATATTTCTTAATGATTCACCATACAAATCCATCATCAATGCTTTGCAATGTTGGATATTGAAAAGATAAGTGAGCTTCAAGACCTACAAAAACCCTAGTTTGTTGCCCTAAAACATCAACTTTTGCTAATGAAACTTGTTGTGGAAGACTTAAATTTATGAATTTCTCTTGAGAAATGATAAAAAATAAGATGATATGATAAAAAAATGTGTGAAATGATTTAAAATCAGTATTTATAATAAAAAACACCTTATTTTCTTGTTAATTAGACCTAAGAGGCCAACATTCACCAAAAATTAAAGTTAAATTGATTAAATTTCCACTTAAATTTGAATTTTCCCTCAAAGGGGACTCATTCACCACCCTTGAAAAATGGTTCTCACTAGAGGGGACTCATTCTACCAAGGTGGTGAATGGGTCCCACTACTACTATTTAAAGGTGGGTTTTTAGGATATGATCTAATTAAATGTTGTTTATTGGGTTTTATGCGATCTCTCAGGTGAAACGAGCATCTAGATCAAAATTAATAGCTCTAAAGGGCCTATAAATGTTGTTTCAAAAGGTGAATGATGTAAAGGGACTCAAAAGTGGGTCCAATTATGCATGAAATTGTCTCTTTTCTCAAGAGGATCCAATTTTCTATGGCACACTTAGCACCAGTATCATCTCCAAACATAACTAATCCTCCCTCATATTTTTTGAAAGTTTAAAAAACTTACTCTTGTCATTGGTCATGTGATATGAATAGCCACTGTCAACAACCCAATAGTTATTTTCTTGTTTAGCATGTACAATAGAGATTATAGTATCTTTATCTTTCTTTGAAGGACATTCCTTCACCTATCTATTTTATTTAGTAGAAGTAGGTTCATCTTTTATAGCTAAGAACAAGCATTCATTGTCATCAAAATCTCCATTATCATATTCTTCATAAAAAATAATAGCATCCTCATTCACATAATATGTGAAATGAAGGATTTTAGTGCCTTAATCCTTCATTGCTCTCATTTAGGGTTTTTCACCTAAAAGGGGAAGGATTGGATGAAAGTGCACAATTTTTCATTCAAGATTAATGTATTAATGAATGGGATATTGATGTGAAGTGTGCGTAGATGTGTTTGAATGCTTACAAATGCAAATAAATGAATCTAAAATAATCCAATACAAGATGCTAAAAAAAATAGTGTTGATTGCAAGTATGAACTAGAAATTTACAAATGAAAACAAATACTGATGAGACTAATCAGAGTGCACATGGAGTTAGATTTCTATTACTGGAGGGTTTTGGAATACCCCTAAAGTCATTGTCAATGGTCATTGAGACTGATTCTCCATGCATGGTGAATTAGTCTTTCTTTTGACTGTCAGGAGCTAAATTCTAACATAACCACTTTTTAGGCCTATAGATGGGACTCATTTTCCATGGGTGGTAAATTAGTCCACCTACAAGAATCTTTGAATTCAAGAGTTGATTCTATGGAGTTAGATTCTCACTTCTACTTCCTATAGGTGTCCACTCTAAAATTATCAGATTTTGGTTTGAAAGTGACTTTTGTTGATATCTTGACTTGAATGATGAAGGAATGACTTGAATGAATTTGAAATGCAATCTTCAATGATTCCTAAGCTTCCAAGATGTCTAAATCTGCAAATACGCAAGAAGAGAAGAACAAATGTTGATTGTTAGGGCATGAGGGCTTGCCTTGGTCAAACCAAAATGATGAAATAATGGAATGAAGCATGCAACAATGGAATAAATTACCTTTCCATGATGAATTATCTTGAAAGTCTACAACAAAACATGTAGAATCATCCCTTGGATGTCTTAGGAAGCCCAATTGATGACTTACAATATGAAAGCCCTAACTTACTTGACTTGAGATAGAAGATAGATGATGAATGATGTGAAGAATGTATGTGTAAGATTTAATATGTAAAATGGGTAGAAAAACACATATTTATGCACACTTATGCCTTAGTATCCCATTAATACCTCATCATAGGCTGACATGGGGCAAAATTAAACTTAAATTTCACTTTTTTCTCACTCAACGGTCAAAATTTGAGCCAAATGGGACTCATTCACCACACATGGTGAATGGGTCCCACCTAGATGGGACTGATTTTCCACGCATGGTGAATGGGTCCCATACGGGCTATTTTGATAGCTTAGATGCTAAGAGATTAGGAAATAAGGTCTAAAATGCCATCTTGTCAAGTATTTGATCAATTTGAACCTTAGGATGCATAATATGGATTATTAGGGGCCTATTAATGATGATGTAAATTTCAAATAGGGCTTGGGACACATAAATCAATGTGAAAGTGTGATTAAATACACTTTACTTAACACTAAAATAAGGTCCATATAGCCTAGAAAGGAACAAGAACCAATGTGAATGTGCAAGAAACATTACAACACTAGTTTATCATTAAATTTAATTCAAAAACCTTCTAGATTGATGTAATATTGTTATTAAACACATTTAATAATGTTGAACTAGGAAGAAATAGGTTAATTAAGTTTAGAAAATCATGAAAGTCCTTTACAAGACTTTACAACACCTTTACAAGACATTGTTTAAAGCATGTTATTTGATTTGCAAGGGTCCAAGACCTAGTGTGGATGCATAAAATGCCTCACAACACTAGATTAAGGCCTTATTAAGTCCATTTTATCATGAATTAATCCCATGTCAAGCAAATGGTACTTTTTTCTATGGCACAATATGCTATGGTGATCTTCTTACCTTTTTCTTCTTTGTTAAATCTGTGTTTGTTCTTCTTGGCTCTTTCTATACATCTCAAAGCATAATGAACTATTTCTCCACAACTAAAGCACTGAAAGGGTAACTTACCTTCATACTTACCAAAGACTTTCTTCATCTTTCTCACAAATTTATCTTCTACTTCATCAAGATTCTCTTCATCCAGATCTACAACTCTTGTAGCCTTGAAAGTAGTTTCTAAATTGGATCCATTTATCAAGTTTGGTTTTCTCATCTCATAAGATTCTACAGTTCACAATAATTGATCTTTAGTATAAGTCTAGTAATCCACATATTCTTTAATAGAAGATAACTTTTCACTATATGCATTAGGGAGAGTTCTAATAATCTTCTTCACAATCTTGGATTCAACTACTATAGCACAAAGTCCTTGCATTCCACCTACCATCTCATCCACTCTCTGTACATAGTATTTAATTTTCTCATCTTTAGACATATGCAGGACCTCAAATTGTGCCTCCAAATTCTGCAACTTTTCTTCTTTGACCTTTTCATCTCCTTCATGCATATTTTCAAAAGAATCCAAGACTTCTTTAGCAGTCTCAATAATTTGAACCTTAATTAGTTTGGAATGTGAAAGACTATTCTTCAAAATAAACTTCACATTATCATTTGCTTCATGTGCCTTGATTTCATTAGTTGTACTTAGACCTTTATCAAGAGGAGTGTAAGTAGTCTTATAAGCTTTCTAAACCTCATATCCACAATACTCTAGATATACTTCCATTTATATTTTCTAGATAGCATAATTAGTTCCATCAAACCTTGGATACTCAAAATTGATATTTCCTTCCATCTCGAACCTTCCTTAAGTGATTAATCTCCTCTCCAAGGAACCAAGCTTTGATACCAATTATTGAACAAGACAACTGAGAGGGGGGTGAATTAGCTATGATAAATTAAACCTTTAAAACTTTGAATGGAAATTAGGGGTATGTGCAGGATCATGATGGGCCAAAAATTGGCGATATGATGGGGATGTGTAGGGTATGTGGCTGATGATTTTTTTCACCCAAAATTTATGAAATGAAAAGGGTTTTTAAAGGATATTATCAGCTTTCCACCAATATAAATTATGCTTTACATTGAATTTAATAAATAATTATTACTCATTTTCTATTTGAATTATGACTAAAGTCCAAATTGATAGGTTGATTGAAAAACATCTATAGATTTCAAATGGTATCATATTTTTTGAATCTAAAATATGTGTCACATTCTATGCTTTGCATACTATAAATTTTAAAAAATCATGAAGTTTTGACCAAGTTAAGGTGGTAGACATACATTTTATATATTTTGAAAAGTTGTAATAAAAAATCATAATTAATTATTTACTTGGAAAAAAATTACCAAAAATATGCATCACATCGGGACATGAGTTCTCTACTTATATCTAAAATATTATAAAAATATATTATCATTTTATTGTGGTTAGGGTGGTTAGAAAGACACCTACTTCTTAGTTTTTCCCTAGAATTTAAGTGCTATTGCATTGAAATTTCAAATTTTCACTAAATAGATTTTTTTTTTTTAAAAAAACCTAGTAGTTTAGAAACTACATTCAATTTTCTATAGATTCTATTCTTACATATTTTTGAAATAATATAGATAACTTATTCAAATTTTTACGTCAAGCTTCCTATCTCTAATTTTTGTAAATTTTTTGCCACTTAAGGGCCTATTTTTTCCATGATGATCTTGCACATACCCTTAAATAAATCACAAATCCTTTACTCTAATAATATAATTAATCATTAAGAACAAAATTAGAAACTCAAAAGCATCACACATACACAATAACACCAAATTTATGTGGAAAACCCAATAAGGGAAAAACCACAATGAGGATTAACTCACAATATAGAGAATATCAAAACCAATTACAAAGGATCATATCAAGAGAAGGATCACTACCAAAATATTACTCATTTTCTAGATCAGAACTCACTATCCAATAAGGGTGAACCACTCAGAGGGCTCACTACAATAGAATTACAAGATAGAAGGGATTCATTACAAACTGAAAACAATCTCAATGCAATAGAGCTTTCCACTATAATTAACTCACACACATGTAGACATGCATAAATGATATAGTACACATTCAACTCACTACTTCTGAAAGCTCAACAATTAGATTTCACACTAATCTGCTCAAACTCGCATGACATACACACTATTTCACATCTATCTCACTTGCATTCATCTCTTTCACAAACAACTTGACTTGTATTTATACCATCTTCAACTTTGAAACATATCCAAAGCCATCCATGCACCATCTACATTTACAAGTTCAAATTAGGTTGGTTCCAAAACATTCTAAGGTGGAATTAGAATGAGGGCAACCCAAACCACATGGTTCAACACACTTCCGTAAGCTTCAAATGTAGTGCTAAACAAAAGGTCGAGCAAACTAGTTGTATTGTACCAAAATGGATCTTTAGACATTTTCATGGTCATTTAGGTCATTTTCATGTGATGCTTGGCTTATTTTTCCTAGATTTAATGTTGTAATGTGACTTATACATTCACATTAATTCTTGAATATTAAAATTACTAAGACTTTATGATGTCTTTTGAAGGTGTTGTGAAGTGTTGTAACACATTTCTACACTTTTCTAGACTCTTCTTCTTATAATTCATCTAAATATTCCCTTTTTATCCCTTACCAAGTCTTATTCTAAAGTGTTGTAAAGTCTTGTAAAAAAAATTCACACTTTTCTAGACTTTTCATCACTAATTACACCTTTCTTGTACTTTATTTGGCCCCTTTATGCACTTATAGGCCTTAATTAAATGTTTTTTAAAATTTAAATCTGACAAACATCATTAAATACAACTTAATTCTCAACACCCACTTTCTTTCCTTGAGTGGGACCCATTTTCCATGGGTGGTGAATGAGTCCCTCTTGGCACAAAATTCAAAATAAATTAAAATTTCTTTTGGGATTTTATTCATTAAGACCTCAGGTCGGCCTATGATGTTATTTTATGAAATTAGGGCATAAGTGTGTATAAATATATGTTTTTTTATTCATTTTAACCCCCATTCATTTATACATTCAATCCATCATAGCATTCAAATATTCTAGCATCCTTAATCATTCAATCAAGCATTCAATCATCTTGGAGTAGCCATTGACATATCTTCAGACTTCAACAACAAGGGTTTGATGAGTTCATGACACTTGCATGTTATTTTTTCATCATTCCTTTCTTATTTCATTTCATTTCATAGGGTTTGATTGCCAAAGTGGGGTTTGAAGAAGGAAAACCCCTATAATCTAAACCCTTAACCATTTTTCCCCTCTTTGCATGTGTGTTTGTAGGTCTTATAGGAAGATTTGTCAAAGACATAGGTGTTGAAAAGTGATCAACAAGTCATCAAAGCTAACATCAAAAAAGAACTAATTAAAGCTTGGAGACATCATTCAACCCATTTTACGTAGATTTAGATCCATAAACCTTACAAGAAGTCAAGTACAGTTCTAGAACCATAGAGTTTACTTCAAAATTTATATATTTTTGTAGGTGGATTGATTCACCATTAGTGGCGAATGAGTCCCAATGGTCATCAACAATAATTTTTGAAACATTATAGAACCTTCCAAAATTATCATTCCACCTTTAGGTGCACTCCATTTAGTTTCATTAAGTTTTTTTTCATTTGTTTATGTTTCTAGTTCATTTCTATATATCACACTATGTTTTCAAATACTTCATATTTCTTAGTTTTTGCATAAATAATCAATCCATTTTATCAGTTTGTTGCATTTAGACATATTTTCATTGTACTTACATTAGTTTGAGTTAACCGCTTAGATTTTTTTTAGGGTCTATCTCTCTCCTTTAGGTGAAAAACCCTAATTGAGCAAGAGATTCATAGCATCCTAAACCCAAAAATCTATGGTTCACCAATTTAAAACACAGAAAAACTAAGCACATGCAACCTTAACATGATCCAATCATTCTAGATAACAAAACTAACATGAAAAAATTCCCAATAGCTTATCCTATAGAACACAAGTCATAAGACTCGAACAAGAAGAAATTTGGAGTAACAACATTTCTCCTAGACCTCAACCAGATACACTGAAAAACATAGTTCATAACTAGTGAACATAAAACACACTGTACAACGATCTAGAAACCCAAAATATAGATTATAAGTAATTTTCAATGACCATGATCAACATATCTTAACCACATGAACATACAAGTGAATCTCAAAGAAAAACTTGAAGCAACCACTGAATACCTACAACATTTCTTCATTACAATTTTCTCAATATCCTCAACATATACAACCAATAACCATTATCCATGACATCAATGATAAAAACAACTAGTTGAGAACCAATTAACTTTTTAACTCAAGGACAACACCTTCATACTTGCAACAAAAAATGAATCATCAATTTAAAGAATACCATAGTCAGAAAAAGAAGACTTTTGGCACATCTAAAAAAGGTAATATACCATGGACCTATCACCAAATTTTTTTGTCGAGTGTCCTCTTAGGATAGTTGCACCCTAGGGTGAATGGGTCCTGATATAAGGGTCCAAAATCTAATTTCATAGTCCTACGCTCCTAGATCTACACTCCTGATTTCTCTAGATCTCATTGTCAAAAAGTTGGAAATAATTTCTACAATTAAGATTCAATGTCTTGAAACCTTTGATTATAACTTTGAAAACTTTGTGAAATTTCACTTTAAATTGGTTTTCAATCCTTCTTCACTTGCAAATTTTCACACAAAAAGAGAGGGAAAATTTACTTTTTCTTTAGAATAGGGGTTTAGCTTGGTCAAACCATATTTTGGTAATTAAACCTTGAAATGAAATAATGATAAAAAGAAGGAATGATCGACAAACACTAGCTTGTTGCAACTCACCAAACCATTTAATGGTTACCCTTAGAGAACTAAAGTCTAACAAACCTCTAGAAGGATTGGATCTTGCATGAAATTCCTTGATTGGATGTTGATCTTAATGCTTGAATGAACACTTGGAAACTTGAAACCTACATCACAATGTTAGCTCCAAATACATGCATAGATGCAAATAACTTTGAAAAGATGCTTGAGATCTTGAATGTTGATGTAGAAGACTAATAAATACACTCTTCAATGGTCTTGACAATAATATTTTCTCTTGCTAAATTTGAATTATGATACTTAGTAATGGGCTGATGCAAGAAGTTAGGTCCACAAAAACGTCAAAAAGTGGAAGTGTTTTTGTTGTTTTTGAGAATTTTTCACACTTGGACTGAAAATTTGAGGCACTTACACAATGAATCTTCAAAAAATTTAGTAATATGTAATTTAGTATTTTGATTCTAGTTTCCAAGTATGTAATTTATATAAATACCCAGATTATAGAAATTAAATTTTGATAGGGATGTATAAATGCCACTTTTTAAGAATCCCTATTTTTATATCATACCATGCAAATGTACGGACACCACTTTCGACCCAAATAAAAGTATTTTTCTAATTCATTTTGGGCAAAGAGAGTTAACAACATGAATATTGATGAGGAATTTTTTTGTAATTTTGTTTTATTGAATTTTTATTGGCCTTAATTATTGGTTTTAAAAATCGTGTATGCAAAACATAATTGGACCTAAACTAAAAATTTGAATCTCTTTTTTTTAATTGTGTAGAGAATTTTTTTAAGATTGATGTCATATAATTTTTTTTACAAGAAACTTAACCAAAAATAAGTTATTAAAAAAAAAACCCTAATATTTCAAGTTTAAGGACTATTTTGATTAGAAATTAATTAAAAAATAACAAATATAATACAATATTAATAAAAAAATTATATTTAGAAACTAGAAATTGTGTTCTCTAATGGGTTTTAATTTTACAGATTGATTAAAAAAAAGGTCCATTAGCCATATTGCCAAAGTTAGTTTTTTCTCTTGAAATTTCCTTGAACTTGTACTTGTAGGTCTAAACCTAGGTGTTGGGTTACCATGCCTTTATTAAGCCTAAATAGAAATGAAAAACATCTCTTGTGAGTATCAAACCTCTTGGAACAAGTACACACTTCAAAATGGGTACCTATTTTAAAAATGAATGAGTATTTGTTTTAAAGCTGAAAATGACACTTCCCCTAAATGTGGACCCAACTTCTTCCTCAAACCCTAATGCTTCTAGGTTTTAATTGATAAAAATACCTTGTATTTATAGGTAATTTTCTAATTTTTTGACTATTAAAATTTAAAAGTTGACTATTTTAACTTAAATTGGGATTGTTAAAATAATGTCAAAAAAATATTTTAAATTGTGCTATGGAATATAAAGGGGATCCATTCACCCTTGGGAGAATGGGTCTTAGGACCTAAATCCAAGACAAACAATTTTCAAGGTGTTTAACTTGATGTTTGCAATTGTTTAATGTAGGTTCCCCATTCATAAAACAAGATTAATTAGGATTTTAAATGAATAATTTGGTCAATTAGAGCCTTCATTAAGTTAAATTTAATTAAGTTACTCAAACATAGTATGCAAATGTAAAGGTGTACATTTTTCTACACTACACATAACTATAATCATAACCTTATTCCTAACCCTAATATTATTCCTAACCTTAACCCTATTCCTAACCCTAATCTCATTTGTAACCCTAAAGATAATATAAACTATAATCCAACCCTATCCGCAATCCTAACACTATCTTGAACCCTAATTGTCTAACCCTAATCCTATCCCTCACCCTAACCCTAATCCTAACCCTAATTGTAACCCTAACCCTAACACTTATCCTCACCCTCACCCTAACCCTAAGCCTAAGGCTAACTCTAAATCTATCTATAACACTATTTCTCATAAACCTAACTCTAACCCTAATCATAACCATATCCAAAAGTCTAATCCTATCCCCAAACATTTTCATAGCCTTTTCTAAATAATTTTTATAGAATCCCAATCTTAGATTAACATTTAACACATCCATACTCCTTTCCTTTTTAAAACTAATTGAATAATTATCCTAACCACTTTTCAACCCTAATTTTAATCCTAACCCTAAGCTTAAACCTAGCCTAAAAATTGAACCCTAAATGAAAATAATAAACTTAACCCTAACTGATAACCCTAATCCCAACTCTAATCCAAACTATAACCCTACCTCTAAACCTAACACTACAACCTCAAACAATAATCAATATTTGTAATTCTAACCTAACCCTAACTCTTATCAAATAGCATAGTAGGAACTCTACTTTAACCATAACCCTAATTTAATCCTAAATAAAAAGGATAAGATTAACCCTAACCTTAACTACATTATTCATAATCATAATCATAAAAATAACCTTAACCATAAACATAACCCTAATCTAAATTATAATCCTAACCTCATTCCTAACCCTAACCCTATTCCTAATCCCAAGCATATTTCCCATAACCCTTACCCTAAACCTAGATATAACCTTATACCTAAACCTAACCATAACCTAATCTCTAACAATACAACCTAAACCCTAACCCTGACCCTAATCATAACCCTAACTCTAATACTAAGTATATTCCTAACTCTAACCCTAAACCTAATCCTAAGGCTATTTCTCATAACCCTAATTATAACCCTCACCCTAACCATTACACTAACCCTAACCCTAACCATTTTCCCATAACTCTCATCCTAATCCTAACCCTCTCCTAACACTAACCCTATTTATCATAACTCTAACCATAACCCTAAGCTAATCTCTCAACCCTAATCCCAATGGTAATCCTAATGATAACAAGAACTTGCAACCCAACCCTAAGCCCTAAACCATAAAACCTAATTATAACACTTACCTAACCCTAACTCTTACCAAATACCATAATAGAAACCCTAATTTAGCTCTAACCATAACCATAACCCTAACTAAAAGATTAACCTTAAACCTAACTTAAATTTTTTACCATATCCCTAACCCTAACCCTAATTCAAATATTAACCTTAACCCCAACCAAAATTTTAGCCCTAACCCTAACCCTAACCATATTCCTAACCCTAAACCAAAAATTAAATAAAATTGTATTTCTTAAAACCCTACCAATAACCCTAAGCCTAATCTTGTTGCTTATACCCCTAATTTTGAACCTAACCCTAACCCTAACCCTAACATTAACCCTAAACCTAACTCTTTTTATCATAACCCTAACCCTAATCCTAACACTCCCCTAAACCAAACCCTATTTACCATAACTCTAATCCTATCTCTAATCCTAACCCTAAACCTAAATCCTAAACCTAATACTAACTCTAGATAATCCAAATGATAGCCATAACTCTAAACCCAACCCTAAACCATAAACCATAAATGCTAATCATAACACTAACCTTGTCCTATCCCTAACCATAACCATAATTCTAAAACTAACGTAACCATATCCCTAACCTGTTCTTGAACCCTAAGCCTAACAAAAACCCTAAGTCTAACCATAAATAGTAACCCTAAATCCAACTCTAATCCCAACCACAATTGTAACAGAAACCAAACCATAAACCCTAACCTAACACTAACCCTAATTAAAATAAATGATCATAATCTAAATGATTATGTAAAATAAATTCAAATTATTATGTAATGAAGGCTTTAAAAATCTTAAACATTGTATCCACTAGTGATATTGGTACAAATACTTTGCATAAGACATAAGTTGTTATAATAATTACATTAAAATTATCTTATGGACAATAAGGAAAAGCCTATCATACAAATATGAACACTTGAAATTGAATTATCCTATTTTGTCCCTTTTTTCTTTTCAACATATTTAATCCATTATCATTCATTTATTAATAACAATTTTTTTTTAAAATTAAACCTAATATTATTACACTTTAGACTTGATATTAGATGTTCATACCTCACTATTTTGTATGCAGTTACCTCTTCTTCTTTATCTTTTTTTATCACCACCAGGTTACAAGTCATGATTGGATTTCCAAAGGCAATTTTAGTTTACTTTTGTTTGAAATGAAATTATAAAAGAAAATCCAACATTCTAAAATCTAAGATAATTTGTATAAATGTGACTATCTTTCATATAAATATGCATACTATTATATGAATAAATAGTTAAACGGTATGTATATTATATTTTGATATACTTCAACAAATATATTCATATTGCAAGTATTTTTACATTTAAAACTGTTTTGTATCTATTATCTTCTTAAAAAATTATATTATTGGTTCAAGTATGTTTAGAGGCTCAAGGATACAACTAATATTTACTTATAAAGGCATACAAATATTTCCAATTAATTGAATGGTTATACACATATTTGATAGAATTTAATTTATTTTAACTAGGGGATTGGGAGAGTAGATTTAAATGAGTGAGAAACCATTTTGGATATAAAATAAAATATAAGAACACATTAAAATGTTCTAGAAATTTTTATATTTTTAAAATCTAACAATTAAGTCACTGAAAAAGAAGAGAGAATAAACATTTTTCAAAATAACACATAAGGTAGAAATTATTTTCATTCAAATATGTCTCTTTTTTAACACAAAATTTTCTTTTATTTTTGAAAACTCTTTAAATAATATAACTTCATTTTTAGATATAAGGATATACAAAATATGGTCCTAATCTTATCAATACTTTCATATTAAAATAAGTATTATTCAAAAAAGTAAGTTCAATAATACTTTAGCACCATAACTCTATCAAGAAAATGAGACAAGAGGCTTAAATTAGTGCATTCCAATGAAGGAAATATTTATGTCCACCCAACCAAAAATGGCAACATTGATCCATTTCAAGGCTCTCACAATTCCCTCAAGCAAGGAGAATCATGTAAAAGCCAATTTACTCAATAAAACAAATTATATATAAGAATAAAACAAAACATCTCAAATCCATGAAACCCACTCAAGATTTAAAAAAAATCGAATGAATCAAGCACCATTTCATCATTGTACCCAATTCACTAAATACCAAATGCGGTTGGTACCATTGCAACAAGAAATATTTGCACAAATTATGAGTTTTCAAAAGGAATAGAGTAATTTCAAAAGAGAGTTTTGAAGGACTTATCTCTCTAAATGAATTGTAAGGATGAATCCTCCTCTTCTTCAAGTCATTCCAAAGCTTGGCATCCATTTTTTTAGTGCAAGAATCCCTCTCTACTCTTCTCCAAAGAAAAATATGGAAAAAATCCTAAGAATAATGAGAAAAAAATATTCTTCTCAATCTTAAGGAGAGGTATATGTAAGGAGTGACATTTCACACATCCACATTCAATGGGAGGGTGATGTTTCCTCCAACCTACTCTCTTCTCCTCATCCAAAACTCTAAATTATCTCACATAAATCTCATGTGCTCACACATGTATGAGACATAGGGAAGGGGTTTTTTCTTGATAGAACTCTTCATCCAAGCTTGGTAGGAGGGTTTGGATGGTAACAAGTCCTCACCCATCTCACCATATTTGATATATTTCATACCTTGTCACTTTAATTCAAGAGGTTTTTTGAAGGTTCATGTCATGACCAAAGGACAAGGTTACTTGTTAAATAAGCCCCCACCTCATAGGTATATACTCTAGGGCCCTATTTTCACACTAAAACCAAGAAAATCAAACCTTTAACCCCTTTTCAAAACCCACTTAAAGGAAAATACAAAATTACAACATAAATAAGGGAATCTTACTTCTAAGACCACTTACACAAAAAGAACACATGCTAATCAAATAAAATAAATCAACAAGGCAAGATAAACTTGACTCACAAGCTTTAAACCATAAATTAAGGCTAAAATTGACTCAAAAATGTTGATAGGTGTGTCGTAGAAAAATGGCCCTTTGTCATTTTCATGGCCTTTTAGATCTTTTTTAATAGTGTTTGTCCAGTTTTCTCTAATTTTATGTTGCAGCATGGCTTGAACGTGCATATTTAGATACTAAAATTCAAAGAGCATCTTGTGAAGGTGTTGTGAAGTGTTGTAAGATATTTCTACATTCTTCTAGACTCTATTAATTACAATTAACCTAAAACTAACCTTTTTATTCATCAACAATTCCTATTTTGAGGTGTTTTAAAGTCTTGTAACAAGCTTTCCCACTTTTCTAGGTACATTTTCACTATTTATCCCTTTTTCATGCTTTATTTGACCCCTTTATGCTCTCATATGCTTAATTAAATGTATTTTTTAGTATCATCCTCACAAATGGCATTAAATACAACATATTTCCTAACACACATTTTTAGGTCCTAGGTGGGACCCATTCACCATGGGTGGTGAATTAGTCCCCTTTGGCCCCAAATTCAAAATATTTTAAATTTCCTTTCAAGATTTTATTCAAAAACACTTGATGTTGGCCTGTAATGAGGTCTAAAAGGGTAAATAAGGAACAAGTGTGTATAAATAAGAGATTTTCACCTCATTTTACATCTCCTACAATCCCAGTTCATCAAGTTCACTTATTCACCTATTCATTCAAGCATTCAAGCATTTTACAACATCTTTTCAAACACTATTCAAGCACTTTTAAGTAGCCATTGACATTACTTCATACTTGCATCATCAAGGGTTTGGTAATTTGATATCATTTGCATGTTGTTATGTTATCATTCCTTTGTATTTCATTATTTTGTAAGGGTTTGATTACCAAAAGTGGGGTTTGACCAAGGCAAACCCCTATTCACTATCCTTAAACCATTTTTCCCCTATTGAATGTTTTTTTGCAGACCTAGGTGTGTAGGTTTGATAATATTTTTCGTGTTGAAGATTGGTTTACAATTCAACTAGGTGCTTCAAGTCAACTCAAGTCTATTTCAAGCTTGGAGATGTTTTTTTGTCCGTTTCCTACAGAATTGACTTTGGCAACCTGACAAGCAGTAATTTCTAGATTTGGTGTTGTAGATTTGTCTCCTAATTTTTAAGAAATTTGGGAGAAGAATGATTTTCCACTTGTGGTGAATGAGTCCCACCTTTGGACTAAAAATTTGAATTTTGTCATATTTTGGATCCTGATAGATGAAAACTTGTTTCCGACAGTTTTTCACAAGGAGGATTGATTTGCCACCCTGGGTGAATGAGTCCCACTGTGAAAATTTAGTTATTTTATCTAGCATCCACAACATTGGAAATTCATCATACTCCACCCAAGTGTATTCAGATTCATCCCTTTTCTTTCTATTTTGCATATTTTCTTCATTTAGTTGATTGTTGCATTACATAATGTGTTTTCAAACATAGCTTTAATTTTACTTTTGCATTCATTTTCATTCATTTAGATCAATAAATTTCATTTAGTGAACTTCATTTAGGTTAGAAAACATGACACATTGCATAATTTGAATGAACCATTAACATTTTTGCTCCTATCTCTCTCCTTTTAGGCGAAAAACCCTAGAAGAGCAAGAGTTTTCCATAGGAGCAAAAAATCCAATGTTCATTTTGGTGAACCCAAATTTTGAGCACTTTTAATTTCTGATTTCATTTACATATTGTATCTTAGTTTACATTTGCATTAACATTCCATTAGTACATTGTTGTGCTTTTGCATTTTAGGAATTTTCATATTGCATTAGTTAAAGATTCATTTAGATTTCATTGTTGCATTGCATCTCATTCAAAAAATTAAAAATATTCATTCTACATCTTTGATTGCATTTTTTAGTGCATAAAAATTATCTTAAAACTTCTAAAAAACACACAAAAGCATCATACTGGGACTCATTCATCACCTAGGATGAATAAGTCCCTCTGCACTTTTTACACAACATTTATGGCACCTTTTTAGCATTTTTCTACATTACTGTTTCCATTTTTTGCATCCTATTTTACTTTCCAAAATATCTATTTTTCCTCATTTATTGCATCTTAGTTTATTTGCATCATGGCATTTTCTTTCAATAAGTTTTAGAATTCATTAAAATCATTGGTAGGCATGTCCAATTGTGCCTTTGGCTATGATCCTAATGAACTTGAACAACATCATGCTCCTTTAACTCATCATGATTGTCCTCCATGTGAAGTAGACATTATTGGAGAAGATGATGCTAGCATGAACATGTTCTACAATGATTACCTTGATAACCTAGAAGAAAATGCAACCTTTTATCCCTCCATGAGGTCACAAGACCTTCCTACTATTGCACCTCCTGATCATTTTTACTACTTACATCCTAAAGTCAATATAGGACCCAAGGTACCTCCCTCAAGTGGACCTAGTTCCTCTCACCAATCACATTCACAACCCTTTTATGATCATAAAGTCACAAAAACTCCTATCAAACTTGAAGAGACATATGGTAAAGGATTCACTATCTTAAGTAAACAAGGTTGTGACACAAAACATGAACATGACATCCATCAACTTCTTGAACAATGATCAACTGAAGCACACACAACAAGACTAGGATATCAAGAGCCTTCTCATCCTGATAGACATCCTCTTCAACCTAGGAGACTTCAAGATGCTAGAACAGTGATCTTGAATGCTCCCCCTAACTTAAACATTCTCCTTCCATGTGAACTTGTACCATTATCACCTTCTAATGACAAGGATGTTAGGATCCCTATGGGTCCTCTTCCTCCTATTCATGAACAAGGTGAATCTAGCAAGCGAAAACAACCTTACAAACTCAAAAAGATCATGTTTCCCACACATTCTCCACCTGAATATGAAAGGAGACTTTAAATTCTCTTAAATAAAGGTCTTATACTTTTACCACCAATGAAACGGTTGGTTATTCATTTGAAAGACTCTAACATACTATTTTTCAAATATCATCGCATCCTTGGACATTGCATTGAAGAATGCCACACATTGAAGGAAATACTGGATAAGTATCACTTCACTGATATTGATTGTTTCCCTGTCATACCTTAAAGCAACCAAATCCCATCATCATACCATATTTGTAGAATTACCTATTCTCACTATTGCATGATCCTTTCACATCACCCACCTCAACTCATTCTTTCCTTTACACTTTGTGGCAAGCAAGACGTTGTTAGCCTTGTTGTTGTAATGCAATTGTCTTTGTCTCTTAACTATATTATTCATATTTTTCTTGTCTATTGAAGATTGACAAACCAATAACTTAGTTAATGGTTGACCTACACTTGCATTAATTTTCCTTTTTTCCTTTTTGCATTTTCATGTGTGTATCGTGTTTCTCTCGTATCGTGTGTTTGATTTTTTCTCTCTTTGTACACTTCTTCTATTTGTACCTTTATTTTTCTATTCATCGTACATTGTCTTTTTCTCTTTTTGTTTTGTGTTTACCTTTCGAGGATGACACAAAGAATAGAGACACCCTATGTCTCTTCCATGTTGACCCACAAGGTCTTTGTCTTTTTCTCTTTTTTTTTGTGTTCTCCTTTTGGGGATGATGTAAGGCATCAAGACCGAAATGTCTCCTTCATGTTGACCCAAAATCTTTTTCCTTTTTATTTTTACTTTTCCTTTTCTTTCTTTTTGCTTGTGTTTTCCTTTTGGGGATGATGCAAAGTGTTGAGACTGCAATGTCTCTTCCATGTTGACCCAAAATGGACTTTTTATTTTTCCTTTTTTTTTGCTCTATTTGTGTCATTCTTCCAATTCTATTTGCTTTGGGGAATGATGATAGTTTTGTGCTCTTTCATAAAAACATTGCAACAACGAACATACTAACCCCAAATCCATAGATCCCTTATGTGTTTTGTATGCTTTCTTTTTTGGGGGGAAACTCCCTTTCTTTTTTTTCATTTTCCCTTGACATGGCATAGCCTAACTTCAAGACATATGACTTGTCATAGGGATTTCTAGGTTGGCTCTCATGTCTTGTTTTCTTTTTGCATATTATTTTCTTCTCTAATTTAAAGTAATTTCTCATAGACTGATGTGTAGGAATTCCTTTAAGGTGGGGGGCATACATTACAATAATTCATTTGCATTCTTGCCTCTTAGTGCAGCCTCGTCGTTTATGTGATGCGTTTGTTACATTGTGGATGACATTGGGTATGATGTCCTTCATAATTGTGATCTTTCTCAGCATATTAGATTCCTCTTGGTGGCTTGATGCAATACACTACACCCCCTAAGTTGTGAATATACAATGTTCCATAAGTGATTGACCTTGCATGAACTGAACAAGACTCCTTTGAACATATTTTGCATTTTACACTTTTTGCATTTTTACATTTTGTATTTTTGCCACCTTGCATGACTATGGTACTTTGTCTTTTTGTTCACAATATTTTTCTTTGTTGTGCCTTGTTAAAGTTATCAACATGTGTAACTTTAATATGGTTGAGTGGGAAGCTCACCTAGTGGCATGAATTTTCCCCATAGCCACTTTTGTGTTTGTAAGTGCATACCAACTAACATATGTATCTTATCTTTTCAGGCTTTCTCACCTTGCAGAAAACTAGTTATGTGGCCTCAAAGTGAGTACATTTGGGCTTTCTCACACCACAAATAACTAGTTATGTGGCCCCAAAGTAAGTACACATTCTCTTTTTTCAAAAAATTAGCCTATATCTAATCTACAACTAGTTGGATTGACGATTGAAGCTTCCTTTGTTCTTATGCTTAGTTTGCCATGGGATCTTCATCCTAGGGGCTTCATCATGCCTCTTGATTGTTGTCATTCCATCTTGCTAGTGTAAGTGGATTTGAACCCTCCCCTTGATGTTCATGGCTACTTTAGTGTGAGTTTGAAGCAAGTTCATCCTCTCAATAAAGTGGAGGCTAAATGTGTCATAGAAAAATGGCCCCTTTTCACTTTCATGGCCTTTTAGGTATTGTTTCACGGTGTCTATTTATTTTGCTCTAATTTTATGTTGCAACATGGCTTGAACATGCATATTTAGGTACTAAAATTCAAAGAACATCTTGTGAAGGTGTTGTGAAGTGTTGTAAGACATTTCTACATTCTTCTAGACTCTATTAATTATAATTCACCTAAAATTCACATTTTTATTCATCAGCAAGTCCTATTTTGAAGTGTTGTAAAGTCTTGTAACAAGCTTTCACACCTTTCTAGGCACATTTTCACTATTTATCCCTTTTTCATGCTTTATTCTACCCCTTTATACACTCATATGCTTAATTAAGTGTATTTTTGAGTATTATCTTGACAAACAACATTAAATACAACATATTTCCCAACACACATTTTCAGGTCCTAGGTGGGACCCATTCACCAAGGGTGGCAAATGTGTCCCCCTTGGTCCTAAATTCAAAATACTTTAAATTTCCTTTCAATATTTTATTTAAAACCACTTGATGTCAACTTGTGATGAGGTATAAATGGGTAAATAAGGCACAAGTGTGTATAAATAAGTGATTTTCACCTCATTTTACATCTCCTACAATCCTAATTCATGAAGTTCACTTATTCACCTATTTTTTCAATAATTCAATCATTTTACATCTTTTCAAGCATTATTCAAGCACTTTGAAGTAGCCATTAACATTACTTCAGACTTGCATCATCAAGGGTTTGATAAGTTGATAGCATTTGCATGTTGTTAGTTTATCATTCCTTTGCATTTCATTACTTTATTAAGGGTTTTATTATGAGAAGTGGGGTTTGACCAAGGCAAACCTCTATTCACTAACCTTAAATCATTTTTCCCCTATTGCATGTTTGTTTGTAGACATAGGTGTGTATATTTGAAAAGGTTTTTGGTGTTGAAGATTGGCTTACAACTCAACTAGGTGCTTCAAGTCCACTCAAGTCTATTTCAATCTTGGAGAAGGTTTTCTGTTTGTTTCCTACAAAATTGACTTCGATAACCCAACAAGTAGTGATTTCCAGATCTAGTGTTACAGAGTTGTTTCCTGATTTTTCAAAAATTTGGGAGAGGACTGATTTTCCACTTGTGGAAAATGAGTCTTACCATGGTGCTAAAAATCTTAATTTTGTCATATTCTAGATCCTGATAGACATAAACTTGTTTTTGAAAAAAATTCACCACGAGGCGGACTGGTTCACCACCCCGGGTGAATGAGTCCCACTATGAAAAATTAGTGATTTTAGCTAGCATCCACAACATTCTAGATTCATCGTACTTCACCTAGGAGCACTTAGATTCATCCCTTTTCTTTCTACTCTGCATATTTTCTTCATTTAGTTCATTTTTTCATTACACAATGTGTTTTCAAACATAGCTATAATTTTACTTTTTCATTCATTCTCATTCATTTAGATCAGTCAATTATATTTAGTTAACTTAATTTAGGTTATAAAAAATCACACATTGAAAAATTTGAATGAACCATTACAATTTTTGCTCCTATTTGTCTACTTTTAGGTGAAAAACCCTAGAAGAGCAAGAGTTGTCTATAGGAGCCAAAAATCAATGGTTCAATAGGACGTTGAAAATTTTGAGTGGTTTGGTCTTTACATCTCAATATTTTTTCTATTCACTGGTTTTCTAAGGGTTGGGGTTTTGTTCTTCAGTCACTAGGGTTCAATTTTAAGGATAAAACCATCCTAAAACCCTAATTGTCCAAATGCCTTAGCTTTTTGTTCTAATTTGTCATTGAAATGTGTTTTCATTTTCCTAGTATTTTAATTTATAACTTGAGACATTAACGTGGTTGGTAAGTTGGCCCCTTCTTCCAAGAAAAAATTAGTTGCATGAGATTTTTAATATTTGATTTTGGTCCTAAGTCTAGGTGGGCTAATATTTTCAATGTTTAAATCTGCACTTTAGGTGAGGTCTAAAATATTTTTTAAAAAATTCCTAGGTCCAAATTCCCAGGATGGCCCCACTTTATGTTGTTAACTTAAAGAACATGTAGAAAAAATAATTAAGGAATGAGCTTGGCCCCAAAGCTACATTCTAATTGGTTCCCCGCTAACTTGCATTTATCAAAATAATGGAGAATACCCTACAGGATAGCAGGCATTCACCACATGGAAAATATTAGTGGTGGGCCTCACAAGCCTTTTGAAAGATGGTAGTGGTGTGCACTTTAGAATCAATAGTGGAGATTAAAGATGTTGATTTAATCTTGGTTGCTCCTTGCCATATTGCATCAGTTTTTTAAGTCAATCAAGGGTGCATGCAGGGTAGTGGGAGGTTGACACGTGGCCGCATCTTGAGTGTTGGAGCAACTATAAAACACAATGAAATATTTCATTAAATATTTCTTGGTGACTTTGGCAGGTTAAAAATTGAGCTACTAAAGGGACCTAAGGCTCTCATGGTTAAAAGGTGCCAAGATTTTTTAATCTTGACCGTCCATCTTGTCAAGATTTAACACATGTGCCAAAAACAATTTAAGTGTTGGCATAAGCTTGTTAGCTTAAAATGCATGCAAGTATGAGTGTATCATGGATTTGATCTAAGCTGCTGCCTACCAACCCGCACCCATCAATCTACATCCCAACAAACTCTTGTGGGATAGCATGGAAGCAACATATAACATTTTTTAATGCTTCCAAAGGTTGATGGTCGAGCCTAGGGTGATGAGGTAAGGTTTCTCATGTGGAATGTTCTCATTTGTTCGATGTTGAAGATAACCTATGTCAGAATTTTCAAACTTATTTGTTTTGATCTAAGCTACTCAATCATACAAATCATCACAAGATCAATCACTATATTTTCAAATTATGAAATCAAGTTGATGGAGCCATTACGGTACGCATGAGCAAGTAGAAATGGTGGAAATGATGTATTTATGTCAAATTAAAGGATAATTTCACCATAACAGCAGGAATGAAAGCATTTTTTCAAGTTACCAAAGAATTCTGAGGAGAACTGAAGACTATTCCTACACAGTTAGAGCTTTTCACATCAAAAATTAGGGTTTCAACTTCTCAAATCACGAGAAAGTCAATTTTTCATCCTATACAACCAATGTTGATAGAATTTTTATGTATTCTCCATTTATGTGCTAAATTTTTCAATCTAGGTTTCTTTTAAGGTTTGACATTCATTGCATTATTGTCAAACTTCCTTGAATTTACCTTATTTTATGTGTTCCTTTAGGGACACCTAAATTACCTGAATAGAAACCTTAAATTGAAACCCTAAAAAACAATAGTTTGTTATTTCCCTAAGAATGGAACTCCTAAAGGCTAAAGCTTCTAGTGTATTTATCAAAATTGAAAAAATATCCATGAACTAAAGTTTCAAGTTATAAATACACACAAAAATTGAAAGAAAAAATTACTACAAAAAGTTTGACGTCTCATGCAACTTCATTTTTCAGCATTTTATCAACAACTAAATTATAGTGTTAATTTATTAAAAACTAGTTTAAAATTTTTATTTTTTTAATTTTTAAAATACAAACATAAAATATACTAACACTTTTCACTGATTCAAGTTTAAAAAATGGATTAGTGTTGGTCATTTCCTTTATAAAGTGTGACACAACTTTGTTCTTTTACCTAGGAGCTTATTATTTTGGGCATGATATGGAGCATAAGATGAAAGGTGAGAACATTGAACTCCTTTCTGTCTAGACATGGACACATCATCTGGATATGCATTATGGAAATTGAAGTTTTTTACTTTTATTAATCTATTTCATGAGAAGTTGAGAGGGTTTTTGATCAGGAATCCACTAAGTATTCCAATAGAGATTCATGATTTTTTGAGACCCAAGGATAGGAGGCTAGAATTGGACATTATCCATAATTGGGGTGACATAATCCCCCATCTAGATTGCACCATTTTTGGGGAATATTGTACACATGTAGCCCCACATTTTTTCCATAGTGTGTTCCATTAATTATTTGTTTTCTAGAGGTAATGTATTAGTTAGGAAATGTGGAAGACTCACAGGTCTAGCAAAGTGATCCCACAAAGTTGGTTTACAATTTCTTGAAGATTTTATTTTTTACTAAAATTACATACTTTTAGAAAATATAATGATTCAATCCTTAAAAAGTTCCATTTCAAGCATTCCAATTGAATTTTTTTTAATCAAACTACCTTAGATCAAACCCCCTTGGATAGGGCCTCACTAGTTTTAAACCATACCTATAACGAAGTCTCCTTTACACCTATCAAAATGTTGATAAAAAACCAATTTTGATTTACCTTTTAGGGATCAAATGAATTCATTTAAAATTTATTTTTTGTAAGTATGTAGTCCTTATTATAAGCTTCCCAAAGAGTATAATTTTAAATAAATTTAATTTAATTATTATTTTTTTTAATTTCTTGTGAATGTAGATTTTTCACTGAAAATCAAGCTCTATGTTCTAGACATGTGGAAAATAGAAGATTATCAAAAAAAAATTGAAAAATGTGAATGCACCAGATATTGAAGTCCTTGATCCAACAATTTTGTTTTTGAATTTTAATACATACAAAAAAATTTATGTGTTATACAACCTATCTATTTTTGAGTTGTAATTGGTTGGATTTTGAAACTTGATTAAGGAAAACATATTCAATAAAAAATTATGAAACCAATTGGAAACACTAGATATTGTAGTTACAAATCTAAATTAAAAAGTAATAATAATTTTATCCTTCATGGAAAAAATGTTATGTGCTATACGGTGAGTGTCACTCCTTACAAATGGTTTTTACTGAAAAAACTAGTTTTCAAAGGAGATGGAAAAAGAAGTGCAAGAGCTGATTCCAAAAAAATTGGAAAAAATATATTTAGAATCTAGAGACAAAATCTCATGAATCACTAGTTTGCATCATCTTAAAATTCCTTGTGGTTTAGCCCCTATAGGTGCTTGAAAGTGAAGATTTAGTTAGAAAAAATCAGTCTAGTGTCCAATTTGGCAAAAAATTATAAACCAGTATTGTGGGATCACCAAGCAAGAATGAAGAAGGGAGCTATTTTCCCTACTTACATACTATTTTCAGACTTTTTAATGACCAAGGATGAGTTGAAGGGAATCCTCCAAAGGATTATATCCTATGGTATGAAAATTTTCCAAGGAATCATGATCTTGAGTGATTTATAACAACATTGAAAGATAATATTAGAGGAGGGAAATTTTGGCACAACTTTTTCTTCCTTGAAGATATAATTAGAAATTATTTTTATTGGGTGAAAGATGAGAATATAATTGTGAAGTGGTTAGCATTCACCAATTTAGAAAAGGTAAAGAAGGAGAAAGATCTAAATTTTAAAGGAACTTTTATGCATATAAGTGATGTATTTTTTAGAATTGAGGCAATACTAGAAAATTTTGACAAGGTGGTTGGGAACTTAAAAGAGTAGAGGGAATTAGTTGATAAAGGAAAGTATCCTATTTACAAGGAGAGGAATACCTATAAATCACTCAAAATTTTGTATATTTTATCCATGAGAAAACAAAAGGAAGTGGTGAGAAAAGAGGACAAAATTGCTACTCCTCATTTAGAGGAGTCTAGAGCACCATCACCAACACAAAAAATGCCACCATCTCCACCTCCAATGTCACCTCCACCTACATCACTAGCTCAGAATTTGTTTGACTTGGATTCACCTCTAAGAGAGCCCTCACCTAGAAGATAAAAAAGGTTGCATTAGTAGGGCTGGCTGATTATTCCCTTAATTCAGATGAAGAAGTTGTTACAAGAGATGAATTATGTATAACATTCATTCACCCACAAGGGAGGTGAATCTACCCATGCAACAACTGATATTAAGTAAGGCTATTTTGAAAGGCATCGATAATTTTGATGATGTTAGTGAGATGGCTTGTGACTAATTCATGAGTGATGATTCATTTGTGAAGTCTAAGATTTTTGAGTAATTTTTTTGGAGGGTTTAGAGGGATGGGTGTGATGATAAGGTACAACTAGGCATGATTAACTCTCCAAATTTTCCTAGGGAAGCAATTTCCTCCAAGGTCCTGGCAGAAATAAGGGCTAAAGACAAAGAAATGACACCTACTAAGAGCGAAGAACTGGTGAGAAAAATTTGATTGTTTCTATTTCCTAAATGGGACATAACACCAGCTATAACATTTGACACAATTAGAAGGCAAGGCTCAAAGTTGTTTGAAATAGATGAGGAGGCATTATGTGCACTACATGGATCATCCTTTAGCCTTGACTATAATACATTGGCAATATGGGCATTGACCCCAAATATAAATAATTATGAGGTTGTAGAACCATCTATAGATTTAAGGGGTTGGTTCATAATAAAAAGAGTTTTTCACACACCGACAGCTGAAGTAACCACCATGGCATTTAATCTAGAAAAATTTAGAAAAGAAATAGAATCAAATTGAATAGAATCTGTAGCAAATTGAATTTAGTTTCTAAACTACTAGGTTGAAAAATCTATTTGGTGAAAATTTGAAATTTCAATGCAGTAGTACTTAAATTTTAGGGAAAAAATAAGAAGTAGGTGTCTATTTGACCACCCTAACCACAATAAAATGCTAATATTTTTTTATAATATTTTAGACATAAGTAGAGGACTCATGTGGATGTGATGCATTTTTTTGTAATTTTTTTCTAAGTAAATAATTAATTATGAATATTTTATTACAACTTTTAAAAATATAAAACTGTCCGACCACCTTAACTTGGCCAAAGCTTCATGAAATTTAATTTTATTTTTTAATCCTATAGTATGTGAAGCATAGAATGTGATGCATGTTTTGGATTCCAAAAATGTGATACCATATGAAAGCTATAAATGTTTTTCAATCAGCCTATCAATCAAACTTTAGTCATAATTCTAATAGAAAATGAATAATAATTATTTATTAAATTCAAAATAAAGCATAATTTATATTGGTGGAATTCTAAGAATCTCCTTTAAAAACCCTTTTCATTTCATCAATTTTGTGTAAAAAAAAAGTCGCCAGCCACATACCCTACAAATACCCATCATATCGCCACTTTTTGGCCCATCATGATCCTGCACATACCCTTGGGGTAATTCAGATCTACAAAAGAGTTATGATTGACTGTCCAACAACCAATCTACCATTGGATTTGAATTATGGTGGTAATTGATGGTTTTGGATAGAAATTTTGATTAAATGTAATAATGCAACTATTTAACCATAAAAATGCAATGTTTTGAGATGAATTCAGAAAGAATGGGAACTACTAACCAAAATTGGAAACCAAAAAAAGGTAGAGTAGATATTGATGCACCTTTTATTTAAATGTTAGCTTGATCTAGGTGGTCAAGGGCACCCTAGACTAGGGATTTGAAAGAAAAAATTGAAATCACAAGTCCCAAATCCCTAGTCTATAGGTTCTTCCTTTCAAATTTCATTACCAGATCTTCATATATTATTGAGATAATGAAGTTTGCATATCCCTTCAAGTTGTAGGTCTTGAATGCATAAATGAGAAAATTGTCTTCAATATTCTTTCAACCCTCTTTAGATGTACAACCTTCACATAAAATGGGAGTAAGGGTTGTTCCATATAAGTCGAGCCCCATGTTGGTATTTCTGCCTCCACAATGACAAAATTGATGATAAAGACATCTTATCCTTTTGTGGGATAGAGGCTAAATGATAATGGAGTAATAAATTGATAAATTTTGGCAACTCATTAATAAAGTGACAAATTTCTGCAACTCATGACTCATATCTATTCTCTTTGATAGAAAAAATTCATGCTCATTGCCTTCATGGATTGATTTTAATTTGACTCGATTTGACTTGAAGAACTACAAGAATTAGTACTCACAAATAAAATGCATACATAAACATGAAGAAACTCACATGAAAATTAACATGATTCTTGAATGATTAAATTTTATAATAATTCTTGAATGCTAATGAATTTATTTTCAAAGTATAATATTTTCTCTCCAATATTGCTTGATAATTAAATTCCAAAAAATACTATGTATTTATATGAGCTAATCTAATTTCTTCAAAAAATAAATTGTGATAGTTGACAATTAGGATTTGAAATTCAAATAATAAATTACAACGCTGACATATTTAAATTTGGGGCCATTTTAAGAGGTCAAGGGGATATAGCACCTTAGATCAAATCCCACTTTTTTAGGATCTAAAGTTTTGGAGGAAAAATATTAAATGCATACTTGGGTTTTCCACAATTAATTTTTGATAAATGATAGAATGGGCCATGTAATACATAATTTAGGAAATTAAGTGTATAATTAGGTCTAATCACATAGGAGAGGGAAATATCTAGTGTGAGATTGTCAAGGGTGAAAATTTACGATGCTACAACTTTATCAATTTTGATCTAATTAACTAGTGGTAATGAAACACAAAAAAAAGAAAATGGAATCATAATAGACACATATGAGGAGGGGCCTTAAAAAAAAAAAGAAATAATAAAATCCATATTAATTTCCTCTCAATGCATATTCAAACAAATTTATTTTACTATGAAGAGTACTTGTATTTACTTTGACAAGTATCCTCATAGTTTATTTTTCATACACACCAAGCTAGGAGTAGAATATAATTGTGAATAATGCAAAATTCATCCTTTCATGTTTCTTTCTAAATATTTATCTATTGTTTTTACAAAGTGGAATAGCAAGTATAAATGGTGCATTTTTAATTGAATAGGGGGACACAATACAAAAAAATTCCATTTCTCACTAACTCATTTTTTATTTATTTTCCTTTTCTAACTTTTTAATTAGAAGGTAAGATGTTTTGATTATGTTAAAATTGGAAGGGCTAGTACCCATTACAAAGCATCCATAAAGGAAAAATATTTTTGACTTATATAAAATGAGACCACTTAAAAAGTGGAGAAAGACTTAGCAACAGTGAGACAAAAAGAACCACAAACAAACTATGGTTTTGATCAGAGCATGAAATTGGAGAACAAAGACTAACAAAAAAAAATGCAAGCAATCGTACAAAGGAACAAAACACAAAAACCACCAACCAATAGGAGTAGGGGGAAAATAGTGGAATCATGAATCTTATACACTAAAAGAAGGGCACCAACCCCCTAGAAAAAAATCTAGAACTTCCACTCAATAAATAGGCCTTATTAGATAGGGAACTTGTAACCAACAACTTCCAAAATAATAGTCATACCCAATGTAGGACCAAGCATCTAATACCATCTAATCTCTAGCACATTAGGAGAGAAGAAGAACTTTTGAGCAAGGCACAACAAACCCCTAACATGCTTTCTAGCAATCATGAAGAAGAACCAACAATAGAGTAGAAAAAAAACCCCATTGTAACACAATCAAGTTCTTCCAGCCAAACTACTCTCCACCTCAATAGGAGAGATCCCTACCTCAATAAGTGAAGCCAAGAAGGAGGCCAACTGAGGAAGATCACTAATTTTAACCAAATCCACTAGAACTACCTCAAAATAATTCATTGAAGCATGGACCAAGATGAAAGTAGGAACAATAGAATAGGCCACAATAGAACCCCTTAAACTAAAACCCTCCTATGAAGTTTGAAAAAATATTCTCAAAGGAGCAAACAAGACAACTTCTACTGAAAACTGCAACAATAGGGGACCAAAAGAAAGGAACCATGGGCATAGACCTGTCTATTTCACCTTAGAAGAAAACCCCAAACTCCCTAGAGTAAAGAACTCACCTTGAAACCATCTAAAAAAGTTGAGCAAACCAAAGGATGAAGAAAAAAAACCCATCAAACCTTCTTGCAGAAGCACAACAACCACCAAAAAATGGACCAATTATTGTAGACTTTCAACCCCCAAAGACATGGGGGAACCCCAGTGCTACTAATGAGGGAAGCCCAAAAAATACCATTCTCAAAGGAACAAAGGACTAGGTTGGTGACACAACCAAGCATGGCCACCGAAATGGCCAACATAAACTTGGCCACCACATAAAGGTAGTCAAAATAGACAGAAGGTACAAAGCCAAATTAGACCCAAACTACAACAATCATAGTCAAAGGAACATGAAGAAGAATCCTAGAAGTAATAAGAACTCAGAACAAGGGACCACAAGCCTCCAAAGGCCCCAAGACATGAGCAAGGAAACCCATGTAAAATAGAGAAAAATCCCCCAACATAGGGCAAGGAGAGCCCATACCAAAAGGAAAATGAGGGCAAGTAGACCTCCAAGAAATCTTCATAAGAGCTCTGAATGAAGGAAGCCCCAACTGCACCACCATCACCCATAGGTAGCTGTAGGAAAGAAGCATACCCACAAACAAAGTGTCACAAACCATGTGAAAGAGAATATACAAGAAAAGGGCCAAAACACATGTGAATAAAGATTCCAAGGCACCCAAGAACTACAAAAAGAGGGAGACTGAGCAACTAGGAGCATCGACATGAAAGAAGAAGAAAGTTTGGCAGACATCAGAGGGAACCATGACTTCAACAACATCTTCCACAAAAATGCGAGGAGAAACCAGAGGAACCACACACACTGTGGAGACAACATGAAACAAAACACCAAATCCCCATCTCCACCATCCTCGACATCTACGTCAGATCCCTCATCTCTATCTACACCATGAGATTTCAAAACCCCAGATCCCTAAGTCTTCTTTCCCAAAGCCCACATTGCAAAGTGGTGCTATGCAATCTATTAGAAGGTAAGATGTTAGTTATGAGATTTTTTTCAAATTATTTTTGTAGAATTAATTAATTATATTTTTAATATAAGGTTTTGTATGCCTCTACAAAACTTACAATTCCTTTGCACCATTACTTCATACATAGCTCATGTAGAATTATTGCATATCTTAAATTGCTAGTCATCAAAGAGCTAAAGAAAAGAAAACTAAATATTAGCTATGATCAACTATTATTTAAGCATTGCTACTAAATCGAAGAAAAATTGAAGTGGGAGGAGAGCCCACTTATTTTCCTTGGGTCACTCAATAATGGTAGAGTTATCATACATTAGCTAATAATTGATTAATCTTTAATTGATTATTAGTCTAATTTATTCTCGCACACTTTAGCTAAACTTAGGAATGCTTTATTAGTTGAGATATTATTTGATCATTATGTCTCATCTCATGTGATGTTGAAACTTGTCATGATCTGATCCCTTTCTCATTTAGGGATTTTCTCTTATAAGCATTCAACCCTTATTGTAAATATCTCTTGGATATTATTCATGGGAAATATCACAGCTTTCATATCTTCTTGAAAGCTTCTTCTGTAACTTTTCTTTGATGAATATAGCAATTCTTGTTTGTAGATCTCTTGCATGGAAGGTGTATTAGTTTGTTGTTTGATCCTGTGGCTCATTGTTTTGTGCTTGTTTCACAATTCTAACATGGTATCAAAGTGTGGATTCAACAAACCCCTTCTCAATTTATGAGGTTTTCTTCTTCAACAAGGGTTGCAAACTTCATATCTAAATTCCCTTTGATTTCTTTGAAAATTTTGTAGGTGGTAATTTTTCAAAGCATTTTTGTGTGAAAAGGACCTTGTTGTTCGATTGAGAGCTATTGAGAAAGCCAAATTTGGCTTTTGTTTCACTTGATAACACTTTCATTTGTCATATCTGCGAGGGTTTAAAGAAAGGGTTTTTTTTCCAGATCTAGGGGGTGCCTAAATTTTTGGAGTGATTTGATCCAAAACAGACATCACCATTATGCTCAGAAGTCCCAAAAGCCCGTATTTGCATATATAATTTGTCAATTTTGGAGCAAGTCACCCCGAGGCAAAAAAAATTACTTGGCAGGGGCTATACAACCTCTCCACACATTACAAGGTAATTTTTTGTAAGAAAAATCATTATTCTTTTTCCTGAAAAGAAAAAAATTTTGAATAATTTTTTAAATGTAAACAAAAATTGTGTTTTTAAAAAAGATTTAAATTGTTTTTTAAAAGCTTTTGCACAATTTTTTTTTTTTTAAAAAGTCTAAAAGAAAGAGCAATACCTGAATAGGCCCTATGTAGGTGTGCCTACATCCTATTGGGTTCTCCCATACTTTTTTAAAAAACAATTTATTACAACAAAAAAAAAATTATATTTTTTTCCTTAAATAAAAAAATACATGTAATTTTTTATATATGTTTTTAAAAATATATATATATATATATATATCAATTTTTAATGCCTTTTACTTTTAAAAGTAAAAAAGAAAAAAATACTTTTTTGATGTTTTTTTATTTAAAAAAATGTAATAGTTTTTTGGAATTTTTTAACTTTAAAAAATAGTAAAATTGTGCAATTTTTTTGCAAAATAATGCACTCTAATTGGAGAAGTTTTTTCCAACATTACTAAATTTGGTGGATCTCTATATTTGGTACAATTTTCAACAAATTTGGAGGAATTTACTTTTTCCCTTCTCAACCCCTCTCTATTGGGCTTTTCAGTTTCGCACAACAACTTCCAGAGGCCATATCTTAGCCATACGGTGGTCTTTTCGTGTGCAATTTATTTTGAAATGGGGTGAAATTTTTCACTCTTCACTGTCATACAGGTATTTTATAGTTTTGAATTAATTTTTTTTCTAGAATTATGTTTTCTCAGCCATGTAGTTGTTTAATTCTCACTTTGGAAACTTTGACAGGCCATATCTTTTGCATCTGGACACTTTTTTTAGTGTCATTTTTTTTCAAGTGTGTTTTTTTGTGTAATTCATCATGGTGCTACCAGTTTCCTCTTTTTTCTATAACATAATTATATTTTCATCTTGTGTCCTTTTTTGGACCTTATGGGTTCACATTGCATGTATTTATGATCTGTACACACTAAATAAAGTGCCTCAGCTTTGTATGTGTAGTATTGGGATTCTTGCAATCACTTTGTGACTTATTGTACTTGCACTAAGATATAAAGTGCCCTGGGGGTTGATGTTTCCCTTTGTTTTCCTTCATACCTTTCTCATGCATATGTGACTTTTTTTTTCACATTCTTTCTATTTGCTTGTACTTTCATGATTGCACCTTCATATGTTCTTGGTTCCTCTTCATGCACTACTTTTAGGCATTCAGCTTTAGTGTACTTGTCATGCCTCTCCCTTTTCAGTAATATAGGGGCATTTCTAATGTTGATGCTATTGCTTCCTTCGTTTCATTGGAGTGAGCTATGTATACAGTATTTGTTCCTATGTACTAGGCAGATGTAGCGACTGGTTACCCATGCATTTTGGTGAGATGGAGCACTTACCATATGGACACTCTTTCATTCCTATTTTTGGAGGTGACCTTCCATTTCTACTTGATTAGTTCTTCAGACTATTGGTACTTGTGCCAAGTGTATCTTCAAGTTTTAGATGTTTTACCTTGGTTTTCCATCAGATTTAAGTAGTTTCATTGGGGGAGCTCATATAGATTCTTTTCTTCTTAATCCTAATCATGCTTCTAGATGTTACTTTGTTCCTATCTTTTGGGACAACCTTTCCTTGTTTGGAGGCTTCTTCAGTCCTTCACTTGGCTTTCATCTCTTTTTGGAGTAGTCCCACAAAGTTTTCTCTATTTCTCCACATTATAGAGATTTTTTTTGTAAATGGGTACCTTATTTGGCCTTATTTTTCAGGACACATCTTGCATTCATTTTAGGGTTTTTAGCTACTGCCTAAGTTCATCTTAAGGGGGGGTGTTAGATTTATCATTCATTAGAAAATAATTAATTAATCTTCAATTTATTATTAGTCTAATTTATTCTCACACTTTAGCTAAACTTAGGAATGCTTTATTAGTTGAGCAATTATTAGATCATTATGTCTCATCTCATGTGATGTTGAGAATTTTCATGGTCTGATCCCTTTCTTATTTAGGGATTTTCTCTTATAAGCATTCAACCCTTATTGTAAATATCTCTCGGATATTATTCATGAGAAATATCATAGTTTTCATATCTTCATAAAAGCTTCTTCTGTAACTTTTTCTTGTTGATGAATATAGCAATTCTTGTTTGCAGATCTCTTGCATGGAAGGTGTATTAGTTTGTTGTTTGATCCTATGGCTCATGGTTTTGTGCTTGTTTTACAATTTTACCAAACAATTTCCTAGGATTCCTAATTGGATTGACTATCAACCTCATAAGGTCAGCCAATTATAAACAACAAATACCTAGGAGGGGGTTATTTAAACTTTAAAGGGGTTTGCCACCGAGCAAAGGCCTGGAAAATACAAGTAAACACTTAACTCATAAAACCTAATAATGAAAGCTAAATGAAGGATGCAAATGATGAAATAATGCAACAATAGGTTATGACATGTGTACCTGGGAAGTTTGGAAATGTGACAAGGATTTCAAAAATGCAAAGAAGCTATCAAAATATGTTATGGAGTACTAAGATGCCCTTACTATATTATTAGTCCCGCTACTATTTTTTGGGGCAGATGCAAAATCTTCAGATGTCAGAACTAGATCTAGAAGAATTCCTAAAAAAACATACCATTAGGAGGTCTAAGATGCCCTAGGTCTCTTATTAGTCATGATCTGAATTTCTCAAATCTATAAGTGTCGTCTTGGGGCTTGATGTCTACTCTTTCTTCTTCTCTGATCTCAGGTTTTGAAACTTCTAGATTTGTCCTGTAGGTGAGTTTTCATGAACATGACAACATTGAAATCCAACTTTCCAAATTTGCAACATTGCACTTCAAATGATCTTCAAGCCTTCAACCTAAATCTGCAATCACAAACATGTAAGAGACGAAAGACTTGTTGATTGTTAGTAAATGGGGGTTTTCCTTGGCCAAAACCCTTGTTGGTAATTAAACTTTGAAATAGAATGAAATGTATGGAAATGATGAATGAACAAAACACTATGTTGCAACTCACCAAACCCTTGTAACAAGGTGCTCTAAATATGCTTGAAATGGATGCAATGGATGTGTTTCTTAACTTTTACTTGAAGGATGTTGATCTTGAATGAAACACTTGCATGAATATTAAACCCTAAACCACAAATGTTAGCACAATAACAAACATGATGAAGCAATATCCTTGATATGGGTATATGCAGGATCATCATGGAAAAAATGGGAGCTTAAGTGGTGAATTTTTTTGAAAAATCAAAGTTAGGCAACTTGACATAAAAATTTGAATCTATTTTATTTTAAAAATATGTAAGAATAGAATCTATAGAAAATTGAATGTAATTTCTAAACTACTAGGTTTATTTTTTTTAAAAAACTATTTGGTGAAAATTTGAAATTTCAATGCATAGTACTTAAATTTTAGGGAAAAAAGAAGTAGGTGTCTGTCTGACCACCCTAACCAAAATAAAATGATACTATTTTTTTATAATGCTTTAGATATATAAGTAGAGGAATCATGTCCTAATGTGATGCATATTTTTTTGTAATTTTTTTCCAAGTAAAATGATTAATTATGATTTTTTTATTACAACTTTTAAAAAATATAAAAACTCATATGTCTGACCACCTTAACTTAGTCAAAACTTCTTGAAATTAATTTTTTTTTAATCCTATAGTACGTGAAGAGTAGAATGTGACGCATTTTTTAGATTCAAAAAATGTGATACCGTTTGAAAGCTATAGATGTTTTTCAATCAGCCTATCAAGCAAGACTTTAGTCATAATTCTGATAGAAAATGAATAATTATTATTTATTAAATTAAAAGTAAAGCATAATTTAGATTGGTGGAAAACTTAGGATCTCCTTAAAAAACCCTTTTTGTTTCATCAATTTTCAGTAAAAAAAAGTCATCAGCCACATACCCATCATAACGCCACTTTTTGGCCCATCATGATCTTGCACATACCCATATGATGATTGAATCTTGATGATGGCTCCAAATGCTTGATGAATTTCCCTTGAATGATGGAATACTTGAACACTAGGATGATTAGATTGCTTTTTATCTTGCTTGGTATGAAAATGAGAGGAGGAACCTTATATTTATACTTATCTATGCTTAATATCCCAAAATTACACCACAACAAGCCAACATATGAATTTGAATTAATTAAAAGAGGCTAAATCCTAACAAAATTTTAAATTAAATATCAAAAATACCTCAAGGGTGACTAAGATGTCCTAGGTGGCATCTTAGTCCTGAGGCATGAAACTCGAGGCACAAATTCCAAAAAGGGTCCACTTTAAGGCACTTTTGAAATCAGGGTCCCAAGACCTTTGGGGAACAAAGACACCCTAGGTGACATCTTAGTCCCAACCCAAAAATTAGGGACATATAGCCAAAATCATTAAATTATCATTTATCCCCTAATGATTTTTGGGATTAGCCAGAAAAGGATATAGTTCATTGAGCTTTTGGATACAAAATAGGACCAATTAAGACATAAGTAAGGAGAAACAAAGCAAAGAGGACTCAAACAAGTGTGAAAATGAAACTGTATGCATTTTCCTATACTACATTTAGCCCCCACTTTAGTGAGACGATGAACTTGCTTCAAAATCACACTAAAGTAGCCAACCACACAATCAAGAGGGGTTTAAATGTACACATTCTTGTAAGATAGGATTACAATAATCAAGAGGGTGGCCAAGACCCTATGGAAAACCAACATAGGCACAATGAAATAGACATGCATACGATATATGAAGTGATATCTAGATCGAAAACATACACCATAAAAGACATAAAAAGGAAAAAGGAAACAGAAAAATGTTATAGGTCAAGCTTAGACTAGCCACCCAATGTGTTGTGGAGTAGGTCTAGGTTGTTTTTCCAAGAGAGGTTTACAAGTGGAACGCGATTTCCACTATGCAAACAAAGTGCATGATCAAAAGTGGTAGTGAAGCTAGTTGTTCACTAGGTGAGTGCCAAAAGGTCCATATCAAAGCCATACCCCCATGACTATGATAAGGACAAAAGAAAGAAAATGCACACTCGCAAGGGATAGTGAAGCTAGGTGTTCACTAGGGGAGCCCCAGGAGACCATACCAAATCCACACCTCCATGACCTTAATAAGGTACCAAATGAAAAAAATGCATGCTCATAAGGGCTAGTGAAGCTAGTTGTTCACTAGGTGAGCCCAAGGGGACCATACCAAAGCCATACCTCCATGACTTTAATAAGGTACAAAAAGAAAAATACAACAAGAGAGAGGGATGTTTTTGAGGGATTTTACTTCATTCATGCGAGGTCTTAATAGTAGGGGAAATCATGCTTAATGCCTCCAAGAGAGGATAAAGACAAGGTCTCATCCTAGGGAACAATGTACTCAATGTTTCTAGAGCCCGACAAGTGCAAGGTCTCATCCTACGGAACATTGTACTTAATGTTTCTAAGAGAGGACAAGTGCAAGGTCTCATCGTGGGGAACATTTTACTTAATTTTTCCAAGAGTGATCAAGGAAATATCATGCTCTTGGAGGAAATAAAACCCCATGACACCACCAAGAAAAGGACACATCGTAAGAAGGAAGAAGATCACACAAGGAACATGAAAAAAAATGAAATCATGCCAATATATGCCTCCACTATAAAAAAATTTCTAAACACCATGCTGTGAGTAATTACTTTAAAGTAGCCAAGCCATGAAAGAGAAAAGGAAAAGGGGGTTGCCCTTGACAAACACATAAGGGGTCTATGTATTCAGGTTCAGTATCTATCTTTGTTGCAATGATATTAGAGAGCTCAGAACCATCATCATTCCCCAAATACACATAGAAATGGAGGAATGGCACAAAGAGAGTGAAAAAAAAATGAAAAACATTTTGGGTCAACATGGAATAGACATAGGGTGTCTCAATGCCTTGCATCGTCCCCAAAAGGAAAACATGAGACAAAAATGAAAAGGGAAAAGCAAAATGTAATGAAAAATCTTTTGGGTCAACATGGAAGAGACATAGTGTGTCTCAACGCCTTGCATCATCCCCAAAATGAAAACACAAGAAAGAAATGAAAACATAATGAAAAATATTTTGGGTCAACATGGAAGAGACATATGGTGTCTCGACGCATTGTGTCATCCCTAAAAGGAAAACACAAGACAAAGATGAAAGGGAAAATGAAAATGAAAGGTAATGACCAAAGAAAAGGAAAAAAGCTTATGACATATAGAAGAATGAAGGTACAAATAGAGGAATGCACACATAGATGAAACATCAAGTAGAACATCATGGGAGATCACATTACACACATGCAATCAAACAAAAAGAATGTAAAAGAGAAAATAAAAATATTAGTAAAGTAGATGCAAGTCAACTATCTAGCAGGTGATTTGCATCCTAGTCTTATTTAGTATATGTAGAATGTAGATCACTAGAAAGAGGTACAACATCAAGTGTTGTACTAGGAGAATCACTAGGTTCAACACATGGTGAATCGTTCAATTTAGGAGGATGAACATGGTCGTTATTGTTTAAGCTCATACAAGAGGAAAATAAAAAATTCAACTCATTATGCACTTTCTCATCAATTTTAGTTGTTTCTTCATTGTTATCCAATTTAAGCACAATAGGAGGACAAATGATAATATCCTGAACTATATATTTTTGGGAATGTGGTTTATAGGCTACTCTTGCAGTCTTAGGATGTTTCACCTAAAAGGAGAGAGATAAACCTCACTCAAAATCTATGTGGTTCACTCAATCTAATTTATGTATGATGTGATTAAGACTAAATCAGATGATCTAAATAAAACTAAGTAATGTAATTTACTGATTATGAATGCAAAACCTAAGATATATGCAATGCTTGAAAACACAATGTGATATGCAAGCATGAACTAAAAGATTAACAAATGCAAAATAGAAACAAAGAAGGATAAATCAGAGTGCATTTGGGCAATGAATGATGAATATAAAGTGTCTTGAATGCTAGAAAAAATTAGTGAAAATCACTAGTGGGACTCAATCGCCATTGATGACAAATTAGTCCAACTTCTGGCAAAACTCTTGAAAACTGGTTTCTGACTGTCAGGATCTGGAATTTGACAAAATCTATCTTTCCAGCCTTAAGTTGGGACTCATTCACCATTAATGGTGAATCACTCATCTCCAAAAATTTTGTGAAATCAGGGACCAACTTTGTAGCACTAGATCTATGCTTGTCTTCTTGTCAGGTTGATAGGGCCAAAACTACAAAAAATAGAAGTACTATAGGTTGTCTCCAAGCTTGAAATATGTTTGATTTGAATTGAAACACTTTATTGACTTCTTTTCCACTTTTTAACACAATTTCTTGACAAATATTCATACAAAAGTCTACAAACACACATGCAAAAGGGGAAAAATGGTTAAGGGTTAGGTTATAGGGATTTTCCTTGGTCAAATCCCACTTAGGTAATCAAACCCTAAATGAAGTAATAGAATGAAATGGACAAGGAAAGATGAATAAACAACATGCAAATTTCCTAAATTCACCATAGCCTAGTTGAAGAAATATGAAGTTATACCAATGGCTACTCCAAGATACTTGATTGATGCTTGATTGGATTATGCAAAGTGCTCAAATGCTAATTGAATGCTTAGTGAATAAGGAGATTTCTTGAATGAATTAGGAGATGTAAAAATGAGGAGAAAACACTTATTTATGCACACTTTTTCCTTAGTAACCTGATGATACCTCATCATAGGATGACATAAGGTGATTTTGAATAGAAACCCAAAAGAAAATGTTTTGAATTTGGAGTCAAGAGTGACTCATTCACCACCCATGGTGATTGGTTCCCACCTTGGACCTGAAAGTGGGTGTCACAAATTATCTTGCATTTAATTTTGTTTATCAGGTTTACATTCAAAATTACACTTAATTAACCATTATGAGTGCATAAAGGGGTTAAATAAAGCATAAGAAAGGTGTAAATACTGAAATTAATCCTAGAAAAGCATGGAATCTTGTTACAAGACTTTACAACACTTCAAAATAGGACTTGATAAGTGATGAAAAGGTGATTTTTAGGTGAATCGTAATGAATAGAGTCTAGAAAAGAGTAGAATTTTTTTACAACACCTTCACAAGATGCCATAATTTGAATTTTAAGGACATAATGTGAATGTATAAGTCACATTACAACATTAAATCAAAGAAAAACAAGTCAATAATCATTAGAGAAAGAACTAAAAGACCATAAAAATGTCCAAGAGCCATTTTTCTATTGTACATTTAGCCCCCCCTTTAGTGAGAGGATGAACTTTCTTCAAATTCACAATAAAGTAGCCATACATATCGAGAAGGATCGAAATCCACTTATGTTAGCAAGATGGAATGACAATGATCAAGAGGGATGATCAAGACCCTAGGATGAAGATCCCATGGCAAACTAAACATAAGAACACAAGAACACAAGTGTGAAATGATAGAAGAAAAGGAAAAATTTGATTGAGCTTCGATCGTTTGTCCAACTAGTTATGGATTAGATCTAGGTTGTTTGTGAGAAAAAGGGAATGCATATTCACTCTAGGGTGATAGAATTGATAGCGGTCTGTCGGGTGAGAAAAAACAAAAGGTAAGATACACAAGCTAGTTGGTATGCACTCACAAACACATAGGTGGCTATGGGGAAATTCATGCCATTGAATGGGCTTCCTACTCAACCATATCAAAGTTATACCTCCTTATAACTTTAACAAGGTGCCATAAAGGAAAATGCCAGTTCATGCTTCATGAGACAAGAAAAGATTTGAATGCTTAGAACCCATGAACAAGGAGAAAGGTACCCCAAGAATGCAAGTTGTGTCATGCAAGGTGGTATGAATGTAAAATGTAAAATGTAAAAATGTAAAATGTAAAAAATGTTCAAAGGAGTCTTGTTAAGTTCATGCAAGGTCTATCACTTAGGGATCATTTTGTCTAACATCTCCAAGAGAGGACCAATCAAAGAATAAAATATTCACAACTTAGGGTATGCATTGTGTTGAATTAAGCCACTAAGTTGAATGTAATATGCTAAGATAGATCACACTTGTGAAGGACATCAAACCCAATGTCATCCAAAAATTGACGAACAATTCGTATAAAGTAACAAGGCGACACTAAGAATCAAGAATGCAAATGGAATGATGCCAATGTATTCCCCCTACTTTGAAGGAATTGCTACACACCATTCTGTAAGCAATTAATTTAAAGTAGAGAAGGAAAAATGCAAAAATAAAACAAGCCATGAGATCCCACTAGGAAAGCCCCTATACCAAGTCATATGTTTCTGAGTAAGGTTGCTTCATGTAAGGGAAAGATAAAACAAAAGAAAGGGGAGTTTCCCCCCAGAAAGGAACATACCAAACACATAAGGGATTTATGGATTTGGGTCAGTATGCTCATTGATGCAATGTTTTTTATGAAAGAGCTCAAAATTGTCATCATTCCCCAAAGCACATAGAACTAGAAGAATGACACAAAGAGACTGAAAAAAAAAGAAAAAAAAGTTTGTTTTGGGTCAACATGGAAGGGACATTTCTCTCTCAACACTTTGCATCATCTCCAAAAGGAAAACACAAGTGAAAGTAAAATGAAAAGGAAAAAGAAAAGGAATATTTTGGGTCAACATGAAGGAGACATTGTGGTCTCAATGTTTTGCATCATCCCCAAAAGGAGAACACAAAGGAAAAAGGAAAAATTATCGTTTGGGTCAACATGGAAGAGACATAGGGAATCTTAATGCTTTGTGTCATCCCAAAAAGGAGAACACAAAAGAAAAAGGAAAAAAAGAAAAAAGGACCTTTTGGGTCAACATGGAAGAGACATAGGGAATCTCAACACTCTGTGTCATCCCCAAAAGGAGAACACAAAACAAAAAGGAAAAAGAAAAAGTACCTTTTGGGTCAACATGGAAGAGACATAGGGAATCTCTACACTTTGTGTCATCCCAAAAAGGATAACACAAAATGAAAGAGAAAAAGGTAATGTACAACATATAGAAGAATAGAGGTACAAATAGAGGAAGTGTACAAAGAGAGAGAACATCAAACACACATTAATACACACATAAAATAAAATCAAAGAACAAAAGAAAAAGAAAAAAAAAAGGAAAATGAATATAAAAGGCTACTAAGGCGAATGCAAGTCAACCATCTAACAAGTCATCTACCTCCCAATCATGTTCAATGTATTGCGAGGGAGGTTGACTATACAAAGCAAGAATTGTAAACGTCAAACTAGGAGATGTACCAGGTTCTTCACTTGGTATAGAAGATTTATCATTTAAGCTCATGGTAAATGAAAATAAATATTTTAGATTGTTATGTACTTCTTCATCTATTTTGTGATCTCCTTGTCATCATCATCATCAAGATTGATAAGATAGGAGGAGAAAGGCTTATTTCCAAGGAAGGAGGTATCAAAAGTTGTGGTTGTTGGATAGGTTCATTTTGTAGTGAGAGGTGGATTGTATTATCTTGTGGCAGTTCATGGGGGAGAGGGCGATCATCTATTGCTTCTATCAAAGGTGGAGGTTGGTTTTCTTTGTTTTCTTCCATTTGAGATTGACGAGCAAGGAAATGACAATGACGCCTATGCTCCCTAGCACCGTGGTTTCATTTTATTTTATTTTGAAGTTGTTAAGGCGTAAGAGTGGGTTGATAGATCATAGGTTCCTTTTCTTCCGGAGGAAGAAGAATAGAAGAAACCAAAGAAGATGGGTCAATCACTTTCTCTTTGGCTTTATACACTTGTTTAATGCAAGGAGGCATGACGAGATTTGTTTCATTTTCTCTTAGTAATTTAAATGAGGAAGGGGAAGTGTTTATGGTAGGTTTCTCATGAGGTTGTATTGTCTGTTCTATGTTAGACTTGGGATGAAGCACGGTTTCATGAAGGATAGCAGTAGTGGAAGTGGGTGGGGACAAGTTATGAAGAGACAATTTGGCTATGTGTTTGGCTTTGAACTTTTGATAGGTTATGAAAAAGACAATCATTCAAGGGGTGATAGGTTCCATAGGTTTAGGCCAAAAGGCTTCAAAGGAAAAATATTCTTTAGAGGATAATGGTTTAAAGCCACTATGGTGTACGGTAAATATTTCATTTCCATGCAGAAAGTTCTTCAAACATTTGTGAATAATTGAGGGGATCGCTTTCATCAAGCGGAGCCAAGGATGAACCCATCGTAGATGAAATTGGTTCGATTTTGGAATGATAAAAAATGTTACCTCCAAAGTTTTGGGTCCTATATATAATGGGAGTACAATCAATCCAATCATAGTGCATGCAAAACTAGTATGTGTTTTAATCCATGCAGTTGGTTTTTTATAATCATCTTGATAAAGATCATGTAATACTAAAAACTCCTCCATGATCACATTCTTGCCACTGGGGGGATCTATTAATATCCCATTCGTGGGCTTATCATAGATTCTTCCAACTATGTAAACAAGACCATCAAGAAGCTTTTTAATTATATCATGAGAAGAAAAAGTAATATCAAGAGATTTTTTGGTTGGGCCCTTACAAGGGATGACGTCTAGCGTACCCACAAGTTCATCCATAGGATTAACTTGGGTAACATTTTGAGTTTATTAGGTTGTTCATTATTTGTATTAGTGTTCATCACATGAGTGTTTAAAATTTCACTAGCCTTGACAAATGAAACATTGTGTTTAACCATAGGGTTGGTAAAAATTTGTAAATTTTGGTTAGGGGGTTCAACAGACTTATTGCCTTCATCATTGACACCCACAATGGAAAAACGACCACAATCAATGAGGTCTTGAACTAAGTTTTTGACATGCTTACATTGTTTGGTGTCATGTCCATTTTGGCAATGAAAATGACAATAAGCATTAGGTTTAAAGGTGGGTGGTAAAGGCTTCATGGTATCAAGTGGTTTAACAGTAGGCAAAGTGATCATTTATTGTTGGAGAAATTGGTTCATTGTATTATGGAGGGTATCAGGAAAGGGAGTTAATTGTCTCTTCGGGTCCCCATAGGTAAAGGGAAGTGCTACTTTAACAACTTCCACTTGACTTTGAACAGGTTGGGTTGGTTGTGGAAAAGGTGGATTGAACTGTAAAAATCCTCTGTTTGGTTTTCTAAAGTTTTGTGCATTTTTTTGGTTGGTTTTCTTGGACTTCTCAGCTTCGTTAGAAGTGGACTTTGAATCACGACTAGAAACTGAGTTGTCATAGTCACAAAGGGTTTTGCATAAATGCATAAACAAAGGAAATTTCATCATAGTTTACTTATCCTAAAGGTGAGTGTGCAAGTTTTTGATAAACATCTTTTGCAAATGTTAATCAAGAATATTTACATCAATTTGAGGATACAATGACTGATATCGTGAAATGAAATGAGTTACTTTTTCATTTGCATTTTTTTTACATCGCATTAAATCAGCCATTCTCTTTTTAGGAGTCATATGGACTTGGAAATGACTTATGAAGGCATCCACAAGTTCATTGAAGGATCAGATTGAATGATTGGGTAAGTTTGAAAATCACTCCAATGCAGTGTCCTTCAAGGTCCTAAGAAAAAGTTTGGCTAACAACTTATCATCAAGGACAATGTCACTACACAAGGCTATATAAGCATTGGCATGATTAGTAGGGTCTCCTTTACCACCATATTTATCAAACCTAGGAATTTCAATTCCTTTTTGCATATATGTGTGTAAGATTTCTAAGGATAATGGACTACTACAAACATGATATATGGGTGGAGCATTTTGAATTTGGCTAATGGTGGAGATTTTTTCTTGCATAGATGAAATGGTGTTAAAGAGTTATGTAAAGATGGGATCGGTGTAGATGGTATAAGGTGAAAGGGAAAATGGTGATGTAGTGTATGTAATGTTAGGTGAAATGAAAGGGACACTTAGAGGGGTGAAGGTGGAAGAAGGAATATGTGATGCCACAAAATAACTAGGAATGCTAGTTGGAATAGCAAAAGAAGGAGTCACATGACTAACATATTGCATAGTTGTTGTAACTTGAGGATTGGTATAAGTTAGTATGGATGCTATGGTTGAAGGAGGAGGATTGTGAGGTCCTCCTTGGCTAACAACAGTGTTGGTTGACTGGGAAGTAGAAGGAACATGTTTGTTGTATATCTCAGCTATTCTTTTAACAAGTTGTAAGATATCATCACTTTCAATCAAATGATGAAGGTTTTGTACTGCTGGTATGGTAGTGGTGGAAATTTTTTCAAGGGACAAATCTTGTTCTAAATGTGAAAAATACTCATGAATACTAATGAATTTTTCTTGTGGAATGGAATTGTTTTGTGTCAACATTCATTTAATGGAAAGGTGAAGGAATAGTAGTGGTACTATCCATTCCTAATGCACCATTGTCCATACTAAGAGTAGGAGCTCTAGAGATCTCAAGGTCCACACCAAAAGTCCTATCGTGGGAAGCCATGAGTCTAGAACTTTGTCTCACTAAAGTATTATCAATGGGGCACCAAACACTCATACAAGTACCACAAAAGATGTAGTGAATGAAAATGCAATGTAATCTAGGAGTGCAAAATGAAAATAATAGGAATTCTACAAAATAAAATAGAAAAATAAAAGAAAAGAAAAAAAATGCAGTAAATGCCCAAAAAAATGCCTAAAAATGTAGTATAAACTGTGCAGGTGGACTGATTTTCCTATGGTGGTGAATGATTCTATCTATGATTTTTTTTTTTTTTATCAGAAAATTAGAAGTGACTTTAATGCTTTTCAGATGCAAGCAAAGGATCCAAATGATGAAAAGGTAATTTTTAGGTGAATTGTAATGAATAGAGTCTAGAAAAGTGTAGAGATGTTATACAACACTTCACAACACCTTCACAAGATCCCATAATTTGAATTTTAAGGACCTAATGTGAATGTATAAGTCACATTACAACATTAAATCAAAGAAAAACAAGTCAAGCATCATTAGAGAAAGACCTAAAAGACCATGAAAATGTCCAAGAGCCATTTTTCTATGGTACATATGCATAGAAGGTACAAGTCCTTATTGTGTTGGACACATAGGATCTATTTGTTCTGGTAAGAGAGGAGGGTGAATTTTTATTGTTTCTATCAAATTTGGATTGTGATTTTAAATGCTTTTCTCTCCATTCATCTTTAGAGAAATAGCACAACATCTACACCTATGATCTCTAGCATTTATATTTCATTTATTAGGATTTTCAAGCTAAATTTGGGTAGGAGCAAGTTTTCCAATCATAGGTTCCTTTTCTTCTTGTGAGGGAATAACAAAAGAAACTGTGGAAGTTTTTTCAACCACTTTAAATTTTTAGCTTTATAAATTTCTTTATGAGGTAGACTAGGACTTGCTTGGTGTTCTCTTGGCCTCTTTTAGGAACTAGGAAAGAGAATTTTGATGGATGGGTCTTGGTTTGATGGAAGGGCTTTAAGTTCAATAAGTTTTTCTTCAAAGGATGGATATTCTAGCATAGGTGGAGGAAAATTTTCAAGGGCTAACTTGGCTATGCATTTTTCTTTGAACTTTTGGTAGGATAGGAAAATGAATTCTTCACGAGGTCTTATAGGTTCCATGGGCTTAAGAAAAAACTACTCTTAAGGAGAAATTTCCATAGGAGGATGAAGGTCTAAAGCCACTATGGTTCATAGTGAATATTTCATTGTCGACTAGAAACTTTAAGCACTTATGGACAATGGATGAGATCACATTCATGGAGTGAAGCCATTTTTAGCCTAACTTCACATGAAATTGATCTGAATTAGAGAAGATATAAAATGATACATTTAATTTCTTTGGTCCTACTTGTAAATGGAGTGTGATTGAGCCCATTGTAGCACAAGCAAAACCATCATGTGTTTTAATCCATTATTTTGGTTTATAATATCTATCTTGAGTAGGTTCATGCACATATGGGATTTCTTATGTGATCACATTCTCTCCATAGATGGGATCAATTAAAATCCCAAGAGTGGGCATGTTATTGATTCTACTGACTATGTAAAGAGGACCATCAGGTGCATTTTTTATTTTTTCTTCTAAAGAGAAAGTAATGTCAATGGGAATTATGGTTTTTTGTTTACAATGGTTCATGTCAATCACTCTTATCATCGTATTAATAGGACTTTGTTCATTAGTATCCTTAGGATTTTGTTCATCATCATCCATAGGATTTTGTTTGTTATTGCTCATATTTTCATCATGCATGTCAACACTCATCACATTGGGCTTAGTTTCACTAGATTTAACAAATGAAATATTGTGGTTAGGCATGGAATTGGTAAAGATTTGCATGTTTTGATTAGGAGGAGCTACATACTTATTACCTTTGAAATTCACACCTTCAATTTGGATATGCTTAGAATTAATAAGGTCATGTACAAGATATTTAAGACACTTACAATGTTTCATATCATGTCCTTTTTTTTGGTAATAAGAACATTAGGCCTTGTGTCTGAAGCTTGAAGGTAATGACTTGCTAGGTTGAAGAGGTCGAATAGGAGGTAAGGTAAGCATGTTCTTTCTTATTTGTTGATTCATGATATTGTGAACTACATCAGGTAAGGGAGTGAATTGTCATTGTGGATCCCCAAATATATAAGGATTACTCTTGTTTATAGCAACTACTTGGGTATCAACTTACTAGGTAGGTTAGGAGGTGGAGTTTAATTGAAGGAAAGTTTTATTTTATCTTTTAAAAGGTTGGCAAGTGTTTTAGTTTGAGGATTCAAAAATTTTAGGAAAGGTAGAGGTGGTTTTCAATTCACTACTACCTATAGAATTCTGATAATCTCGAAGGGAATTTCATCATGGTAATTTTGTTTCATATCTTACTTTGTAAATTTTCTATCAACATCTTTTGAAGGTGAGAATCAAGAATCTTCACAATGATTTGGGAATAAAGTGATTGGTAATGTGAAATAAAGTCATTGAATTTTTCACCCACATTTTTCTTGCATCTCATAAAATCAGCTCATGTCATTTCAAGAACCATATTCACCTAGAAATGGTTAATAAAAGGATTCAAAATTTTCATTAAATGAACAAATAAACTTATTTGGTAATGTAGAAAACTAGTCCAAGGCAATGTCTTTCAAGGATGAGGGAAAAATATTAGCCAACATTTTGTCCTCAAGATTAAAGTCACTACACAAAGTGGTAAATTCATTAACATAATTAGTAGTGTGCTATAGAAAAATGGACCATTGTCATTTTCATGGCCTTTTACATCTTGTTTCATGGTGTTTGTCTATTTTGATCTGATTTTTTGTTGCAACATGGCTTGAACATGCATATTTAGGGACTAAAATTAAAAAAATGCCATCTTTTGAAGGTGTTGTGAAGTATTGTAATACATTTCTACACTCTTCTAGACTCTATTGATTACAATTCACCTAAAATTCACTTTTTCATCACTAAACAAGTCCTATCTTGAAGTGTTTTAAGGTCTTGTAACAAGCTTTCATGCTTTTCTAGGCACATCTTCACTATTTATCCCCTTTCCTTGCTTTATTTGACCCCTTTATGCTCTCATATTCTTAATCAAGTGTATTTTTTAGCATTATCCCGACAAACAACATTAAATACAACATATTTCTTGAGACCCATTTGCCATGGGCGGCAAATGAGTCCCCCTTGGCCCCAAATTCAAAATATTTTAAATTTCCTTTTAATATTTTATTCAAAAACACTTGGTGTAGGCCTGTGATGAGGTATGAATGGGTAACTAAGGTAAAAGTGTGTATAAATAAGTAATTTTCACCTCATTTTACATCTCCTACAATCACAAATCATCAAGTTCACTTATTCACCTTGTCATTCAAGCATCAAGTATTTTACATCTTTTCAAGAACTATTCAAGCACTTTGAAGCAGCCATTAACATTACTTCAGACTTGCATCATCAAGGGTTTGGTAAGTTGATATAAATTTCATGTTGTTATTTTATCATTCCTTTTCATTTCATTATTTTAATAAGGGTTTGATTACCAAAAGTGGTGTTTGACCAATGCAAACCCCTATTCACTAACATTAAACCATTTTTCCCCTATTGCATGTTTGTTTGTATGCCTAGGTTTACAGATTTGACAAGATTTTTCATGTTCAAGATTGGTGTACAAGTCAACTAGGTGCTTCAAGTCAACTCAAGTCTATTTCAAGCTTGGAGAAGGTTTTCTATTTGTTTCCTATAGAATTGACTCCAACAACCCGACAAGTAGTGATTTTTAAATTTGGTGTTACAGAGTTGTCTCCTAATTTTTTGGAAATTTGGGAGAGGAATAATTCTCCACCTATGGTGAATGAGTCCCACTTTAGGATTGGAAATATGAATTTTTCCAAATTTTGGATCCCGACAGAAAGAAACTTGTTTGCAATAGTTTCTCACTAGGAGGACTAATTTGCCACCCTGGGCGAATGAGTCCCACTATGAAAAATTAGTGATTCTATCTAGCATCCAAAACATTCCAAATTTATCATAATTCACCCAAGTGCACTTAGATTCATCCCTTTTCTTTCAGTTCTGCATATTTTTTTATTTAATTCATTGTTACATTACATAATGTGTTTTCAAAAATAGCTTTAATTTTACTTTTACATTCATTTTCGTTCATTTAGATCAGTCAATTACATTTATTTAACTTCATTTAGGTTATAAAACATCATACATTTCATAATTTGAATCAACCATTAGCATTTTTGCTCCTATCTCTCTCCTTTTAGGTGAAAAACCTTAGAAGAGCAAGAATTGTCCATAGGAGCCAAAAATCAATGGTTCATTTTGGTGAACTCGATATTTGAGCACTTTTCATTTCTGATTTCATTTACATATTTCATCCTAGTTTATATTTGCATTAACATTCAATTAGTACATTATTTTGTTTTTGCATTTTAGGACTTTTCATATTGCATTAGTGAAAGCTTCATTTAGATTTCATTTTTGCATTGCATCTCATTGAAAAAACAAAAAATATGTATTCTGCATCTTTGATTGCATTCTATAGAGCATTAAAATCACATTAATTTTTTTTAAAAACACACAAAAATATCATACTGGGACTCATTTACCACCCAAGGAAAATCTGCCCCTTTGCACTTGTTAAACAACAGTTTAGCATTTTTTTGGCATTTGTCTACATTTCTATTTTTTGTAGTTAGATCTTTGATATAGTTAGTAAAAAAAAAAATATTTGCATTTCAAACTCTTATATTAGTTTTCATTTGAATTCACCTCTCCTTTGTGGTACTTGTATAAGTGTTTGGTGCCCTATTGATAATACTTTAGTGAGAAGTTCTAGAATTGTGGCCTCTTGCAATAACACTTTCATTGTGGACCTTGAGATCTCATGAGCTCCTACTCCTAGTATGGAAAATGGTGCATTAATCCTTGGCAATACCACTTCTATGCCTTCACCTTTCCATCCAATGAATGTTGACAACCAAAACAACTGCCTCCCATAAGACAAGGTCATTAATATCCACGAGGATTTTGCACATTTAAAACAAGACTTGTCACTTGAAAAAAATTCCACCACTGCCATACCCACCATTGAAAACCTTCATCATTTAATTGAAAGTGATGATGAATTGCAAGTGATGAGAAGATTGCCGAGATTTATAATAAACATGCTTCTTCTAATATCCAACCTACAAACATTCTTGTAAGCCAAGGAGGACCTCAAGTTCCTCCCCTTTCAACCATAGCTTCCATACCAACTTATACCAATCCACATGTCCATAGAACTATGCATCTGATTAATTACGCAACTACCTCTTTCCCAATTTCCACTAGCATTCATACTTCTCTTGTGGCATCGCCAGTCCCTTCCACCACCTTCACACCCCATAGTATTCATTTCACTTCCACTCATATCACCTACAATCCATCACCATTTTCCCTTCCACCTCAACCCACATACCCCAATCCCCTTCTTACACAACTCCTTAACATCATTTCAACCATGCAACATCAAATTTCCACCATTAGCCAAGGTCAATCTATTCCACCTACATATCATGTTTGTAGTGGCCCTTTATCATTATAAATATTACATACCCTAATGCCACAAGGGATAGAAATTCCTTGATTTGAGAAATATGGAGGAAAAGGAGACCCTGTCAACCATGTTAATGCTCATACAACTTTGTGTAGTGACTTTGTCCTTGATGATAAACTATTGGCCAAATCATTTCTAAGGACCTTGAAAGACACTACCTTAGAGTGGTTTTCCAACTTTCCTAATCATTCCATCCATTCTTTCAATGAATTGGTGGATGGTTTCATAAGCCACTTTCAAGTTCACATGACACCTAAAAATACAATGGCTGACCTCATGCAATGTAGAAAAAAATAGATGAAAAAGTAATAGATTTGATCTCGTGATACCGATCCATGTATGCTCAAATTGATGTCAAGATTCCTGATGCACATATGCAAAATATATTTATCAAAAACTTGCACATAGACCTTTAGGATAAATTAACTAAGATGAAATTCCCTTCATTTATGCATTTATGCAGAAATTTGTGTTAATACCATAACTCGGTTTCAAGTTGTGATTCAAAATCCACTTCTAACCTAGCTGAAAAACCTGAGCACAACAATCAAAACCAAACTACCACACAAAACTTCTGCAAACCAAATATAGGCTTTTTACAGTTTAATCTGCCTCCTCAACCTCAACCATAGCCAACCCAACCTATTCCAAATCAAGTGGTAGTTGTTAAAGTAACGGTGCCTTATACCTATGGGGACCTAAAGAGATACTTTACTCCCCTACTCGATACCCTTCATAACATGATGAACCATTTAATTCAACAATGCATGCTCACTTTTCCACTCATTAGACCACTTGATCCAAAATAGCCATTACCACCCACATTCAAACTTAATGCTTATTGTCATTTTCATCTTCAGAATGGACATAAAACTGAACACTACAAGTGTCTAAAACATTTAGTTTAAGACCTCATTGATTTAGGCCATTTTTCCATTATGGGTGTTAATGATCATGACAATAAGTCCATTGCACCCCCTAACAATTTTTTTCAAATTTTCACTAATCCCATGCTTAAACATACTACCTCATTTGTCAAGGCTAGTGAACCTTCACCCACTAATGTAATGGTTGTTGATACAAACAATGAGCAACATGATACACCTCCCCCTATTACTACAGAAAGTCATATGGATGAACTAGTGGATACAATAGACATTATCCCTCATAAGGGCCAAACCACTAAGTCTCTTGATATCACTTTTTCTACTAAATACATACTATAAAAGCTTCTTGATGGTCCTCTCTACATAGCTGGAAAAATTTATTATAAGCCCACTAATGGGATATTAATAGATCTCACTTGTGGTGAGAATGTGATCATGGAGGAGTTTTTAGTATTACATGAGCTATATCAAGATGAATATAATAAAACCAACTACATGGATTAAGACACATACTAGTTTTGCATTCCCTATGATTGGATTGATCATGCTACCCTTACAGATAGGACCTAGAACTTTGGAGGTAACATTTTCAATTATTCCACAATCTGACCAATTTCATTTGCAGCTAGGCCACCCTTGACTTAGCTCAATGAAATAAGTCCCATCAGTTGTTCACACGTGTTTGAAGTTTCCACATGACAATGAGATAGTCACCATACACCATAGTGGATTTAATCCTTTATCTTCCAAAGGTAATTCTTCATTAGAATCCTTTTGGCCTACACCTACCAAGCCCATTACCCCTCGAAAGGACTTCTTTTTCATAGTTTCTCAAAAGTTTAAAGCCAAAAAGATAGTTGAATTGTCTCTTCGTAATGCATTCCCATCCATTTCCACACCTCCTATCATAGACGAAACCATGCTTCAACTTGATTCTAGCATTAAGAAAAACACACAACCTCCTAAACAACCACCCTTAGATTCTTCCCCTCTATCATTCAAACAACCAAGAGAAAATGAAACCACTCCTGTCATGCCTCCTCACCTTAAACAAGTGTATAAATCGAAAGAGAAAGTAGTTGATCCATCCTCTTCAGTTACTTTTTCTCTTCCCTCTTTGGAAGCAGACAAACCTATGATGACTCAATCCACTCTTACACCTCAACAACTCAAAAATAGAATTAAACAAAACCGTGGTGCTAGGGAATGGAGGTGTCATCATTGTCTCCTTGCTCATCAATCTTGCATAGAATAAGATAAATAAATCAACCTTTACCTTTGATAGAAGTAATGGATGACCACCCTCCTTCTCCTGACCTGCCACATGACAGTCCAGTGGAACAATCCCAACAAAACAAACCAATCCAACAACCTCATATTTTGATACATTCATCCTTAGAAATCACCCTTCGTCCTCCCGTTGTCATTAATCTTGATGATAATGATGATGATCCAACGATAGAAAAAATAGATGGAGAAGTTCATAACGATATAAACTCTTTATTTTCATCTACAATGAGCTTAAATGATAAATACTCTCCACCAAGAGAACCTGGTATGACTCTTGGTTCGACGCTTTCAATTCTTCCATTGGATATTCAACAACCCTCACATTATACTAAACATGATTGGGAGGTGGATGAATTGTTATATGGTTGACTTGCATTCACCTAACTAGCGCTTTTTTTTCTTTTGTCTTTTTATTTTCCCTTTCATGTGTGTATTGTGTTCCCTCATATCATTTTTTGGATGTTCCCTCTCTTCATACACTTCTTCTATTCATATATCTCTAATTCTATATGTCGTACATTTTCATTTTCACTTTTTTTTTGTGTTCTCCTTTTGGGGATGATGAAAAGGATAGAGATGCCCTATGTCTCTTCCATGTTCACTCAAAAGGTCCTTGTCTTTTTCTCTTCTTGGTTTTTTTTCTCCTTTAGGAGATGATACAAAGCGTAGAGACACCCTATGTCTCTTTCATGTTGACCCAAAAGTTCCTTGTCTTTTTCTCTTTTTATTTTGTGTTTTCCTTTTGGGGATGATGCAAAGCGTAGAGACACCTTATGTCTCTTCCATGTTGACCCACAAGGTCTTTGTTTCTTTCTCTTTTTTTTGTGTTATCCTTTTGGGGATAACGCAAGGCATCAAGACCAAAATGTCTCCTTCAAATTGACCAAAAATCCTTTTCATTTTCTTTCTTTGCACTTGTGTTTTCCTTTTGGGGATGATGCAAAGAGTCAAGACAGCAATGTCTCTTCCATGTTGACCCAAAACGGACTTTTTTTTTCCTTTGTTTACACTTTCTTTGTGTCATTCTTCCAATTGTATGTACTTTGGGGAATGATGATAATTCTATTCTCTTTCATAAAAACATTGCAACAATGAACATACTGACCCCAAATCCATAGATCTCTTATGTGTTTCGTGTGCTGTCTTTTCTACGGGGCAACTCCATTTCTTTGTCTTTCCTTTTTCTTGACATGACACAGCCTAACTTTGAAACATATGACTTGTCATACGGCTTTCCAGGTTGGTTCTCATGTCTTGTTCTCTTTCTATATTTTTTTTCTTCTCTACTTTAAAGTAATTGCTAACAAAATGATGTGTAGCAATTCCATTAAAGTGGGGGCCATACATTACCATAATTCATTTGCATTCTTGGTTCCTAGTGTAGCCTTCTCATTTATATAATTTGTTTGTTACTTTTTGAATGACATTGGGTATGTTATCCTTCATAATTATGATGTATCTTAGCATATTACATTACTCTTGGTGGCTTGATGTGATGGATTTCATCCACTAATTTGTGAATATACTATTATTTGATTGGTTCTCTCTAAGAGACATTATACACAATGTGAACCCTAAGTGACTTAGCTTGCATGAACTAAACAAGACTCTTTTGAACATCTTTTACATTTTACAGTTTTTGCATTTTCATATTTTTCATTTTTGCCACCTTCCATAACACAACTTGCATGACTGTGGTACTTTATCTTTTTGTTCATGAACATTTTTCCTTGTGGCACCTTGTTAAAGTTATCAACATGTGTAACTTTAATATGGTTGAGCGGGAATCCCACCTAGCAGCATGACTTTTCCCTATAGCCACCTTTGTTTTTGTGAGTGCATACCAACTAGCATATGTATCTTACCTTTTTGGGCTTTCTCACCCCACAGACAACTAGTTTTGTGGCCCCATAGTGAGTACATTTGGGCCTTCTCACCCCATGGACAACCTAAAGTTTTGTGGCCCTAGAGTCAGTACAAATTCTCTTTTTCAAACAATCATCCTAGATCTAATCCACAACTAGTTAGATTTACAATCAAAACTTCATCCATTTCATCTCAACACTTGTTTATTCCTTTGTTCTTATGTCTAGTTTGTCATAGGATCTTTATTCTGGGGGCTTGATCATCCCTCTTGATCATTTTCATTCCATCTTGTTAGAATAAGTGCATTTGAACCCTCCCCTCGATGTTCATGACTACTTTAGCATGAGTTTGAAGAAAGTTCATCCTCTCACTAAAGTGGGGGCTAAATGTGTCATAGAAAAATGGCCTCTTGTCATTTTCATGGCCTTTTAAGCCTTGTTTCATGGTGTTTATCTATTTTTCTTTGATTTTATGTTGTAACATGGCTTGAACATGCATATTTAGGGACTAAAATTCAAAGAATGATGACTTGTGAACGTGTTGTGAAGTGTTGTGAGACATTTCTGCACTCTTGCAGACTCTATTAATTACAATTCACCTAAAAAACACATTTTCATCACTAAACAAGTCCTATTTTGAAGTGTTGTAAAGTCTTGTAACAAGCTTTCACACTTTTCTACACGCATCTTCACTATTTATCCCTTTTTCGTGACCCCTTTATGCACTCATATGCTTAATTAAGTGTATTTTTTAGTATTATCTTGACAAACAACATTAAATACACAATAGTTTCCAATGCACATTTTTGGGTCCAAGGTGGGACCCATTCACCATGGGTGGTGAGAGAGTCTCCCTTAGCCCTAAATTCAAAATATTTTAAATTTCCTTTAGGGATTTTATTCAAAAACACTTGATGTCAACTTGTGATGAGGTATGAACGGGTAACTAAGGCACAAGTGTGTATAAATAAGTAATTTTCACCTCATTTTACATCTCCTACAATCCCAATTCATCAAGTTCACTTATTCACCCATTCATTCAATCATTCAAGTATTTTACATATTTTCAAGCACTATTCAAGCACTTTGAAGCATCCATTGACATTACTTCAGAATTGCATCATCAGGTGTTTTTTAAGTAGATAGAAATTGAATGTTGTTATTTTATCATTCCTTTAAATTTCATTATTTAATTAAGGGTTTGATTACCAAAAGTGGGGTTTAACCAAGGCAAACCCCTATTCACTAACCTTAAACCATTTCCCCCCTATGGCATGTTTGTTTGTAGACCTAGGTGTGCATATTTGGCAAGTTTTTTGGTGTTGAACATTGGTCTACAAGTCAACTAGGTGCTCCAAGTCAACTCAAGTCTATTTCAATCTTGGAGAAGGTTTTTTGTTCATTTCTTACAAAATTGACTTTGGCAACTTGACAAGCAGTGATTTCTAGATCTAGTGTTACAGAGTTGTGTCTTCATTTTTTAGAAATTTTGGGGAGGACTGAGTCACCACCTGTGGTGAATGAGTCCCACCTTAAGACTGAAAAATCTGAATTTTGTCAGATTTTGGATCCCGATAGACAAAAACTTGTTTCTGACAGTTTCTCACTAAGAGGAGGACTGATTTGCCACCCTGGGTGAATGAGTCCCACTATGAAAAATTAGTGATTTCATCCGGCATCCACAACATTCTAGATTCATCATACATCACCCGGGTGCACTCAAATTCACTCCTTTTCTTTTCTTTTTTGCATATTTTCTTGATTTAGTTCATTTTTGCATTACCCAATGTGCTTTCAAACATAGCTTTAATTTTACTTTTGCATTCATTTTCATTCATTTAGATCAGTCAATTGCATTTATTTAACTTCATTTAGGTTATACAACATCACACATTTCATAATTTCAACAAACCATTAGCATTTTTTCTCCTATCTCTCTCCTTTTAGGTGAAAACCCCTAGAAGAGCAAGATTTGTCCATAGGAGCCAAAAATCAATGGTTCAAGTAGAATCTCCATTTCCTCCATATTTCTCAAATCTAGTGATCTCTATATCTTGTGGCACTAGATTTCTCAATGTCTCCAAGGATAGTGGGTTGCTTTTCACATAATATGAAGGTGGAACATTTTGATTTTGATTTATGGTGGAAACTTGACATTGAATGGATGAAAGGCTTTGTAAGAGGTGGTTAATGATAGGTTCATTACTTGTGGTTTGAGATGGAGGTGAATATGGTGGTGGTGTGGATGTGTTGGAGGGACCAATAAATGGATAGCTTATGGGAAGAGATATAAGGCTAGATGCCACATAGGTATAAGGAGCACTAGTGGAAATGTGCGAGGTAGGAAGGACATTGATAGTTGGTTGCATCGTTGTGGTCAGTTGAGGGTGGTCAATTACTCTTGAAATGAAAGAAATGGCAATAACAACAATTTTATAAACTATAATAGCAAATTGAAAACAACAAACAAAAGCACAAAAAGCAATTTCAAACCTTGAAAACTAGAAACTCAAATTCAACATGGACTAAGATACCAATAAGGGTGTCTTGGTCCTATTGGTGAAATTATGAGATTCCAAGGACTGGAACATACAACAAACAATGAAGAGGGATCTGAGGAAGAAACCTTGAGAGGGACTAAGATGTTAGGAAGGGAGTTGTAGTCGTAGTAGAGGTTTTTGTTAGAAAAAAAATATAATTTGGATTGTTTATAGTATTCACATGTTGTCTATTCAGGGAGTTGATATTTAGAAACAAAAAAAATGTGCAAATGAATGCAAGAAAAAGTAAGTAGGGAAAAGCAATTGAATGCAATTTTTTTCAATTTTGAATGCAATAAAAATGTTCCTAAATGCAATTAAGATGATTGACAATGTACTTTTCAGTTTTTCAATGAGATAAGATGATGCAAGAAAGAAAAAATGCAACCTATATGCACTTTCTTTAATGCAAATGTGAGAAACCCTAGATGCTCTTTCACTAATGCAAGATGAAATCCAACCTAGATCTAGGAATTTAATGAACACCAAATCAAAAAAGGAATGCTCCAAAATGTTAGGTTCACCAAAATGAACCAAAAAAAATGGTAGTGGGAGGAAATCCCACATATTTTCCTTGGGCCACTCAATAATGTCCTAGGAGTTCTAATTGGATTGACTATCTACCTCACAAGGTGAGAAAATTCTCAACAAGGAAGACCTAGGAGGCAGTTCTTTAAACATTAAAGGGGTTCATCACCAAGCAAAGGCTTGGAAAATACAAGTAAAAACTTAAGTCACAAAAGCTAATAATGCAAGCTAAATGAAGGATGCAAACAATGAAATACTGCAACAAGTTAGGATATGTGTACTTGGGAAGTCTAGAAATGTGACAAAGATTGCAGAAGTGCAAAGAAGCTATCAAAATATGCTATGGAGGAATAATATGACCTTATTGTTTTATTAGTCTCATTGATATTTTTTGGTGCAGATGCAAAATCTTTACATGTCGTAACTAGATCTAGAATAATTCTTGAAAAATACACCCAGGAGGACTAAGATTCCCTAGGTGTCTTATTAGTCCTGATCTAAATTTTTGAAATCCTTGAATGTGGGCTTGGGGCTTGATGTTTTCTCTTTCTTCTTCTCTAATCTTAGGTTCTGAAACTTCCAAATTTGGCCTGTAGGTGAGTTTCTATGAAGATGACAAATTTACAATTTAACTTTGCACTTCAAATGATCTTCAAGTCTTTAACCTAAATATGCAATCACAAACATGCAAGAGAGGAAAAACTTGTTGATTGTTAGTAAATGGTGGTTTTCCTTGGTGAAACCCCTTGTTGGTAATTAAACCTTGAAATAGAATGAAATGGAGGGAAATTATGAATGAATGAAACACTATGTTGCAACTCACCAAACCCTTATAACAAGGTGCTACAAATATGCTTGAAATTCTTGCAATGGATGTGGTTCTTGACTCTTGCATGAAGGATGTTGATCTTGAATGAAACACTTGCTTGAATCATAAGCCCTACATCACGAATGTTAGCACAATAACAAACATGATGCAACATTATCCTTGATATGATGCTTGAATCTTGATGATGGCTCCAAACGCTTGATTAATTGATCTTGAATGTTGGAATACTTGAATAATTGGATGCTTAGATTGCTTGTTATCTTGCTTGGTATGAAAACGAGAGGAGAAACCTTATATTTATACTTATCTATGCTTAATATCCTAAAATTACACCACAACAAGCTGACATATGAATTCATTAATTAAAGGAGGCTAAATTGTGCTAGAATTTGAATTTAAACCTCAAAAATACCTCAAGGGGGTTAAGACACCCTAGTGGCATCTTAGTCCTTAGGCATGAAACTCGGGGCATAGACTCCAAAAAGGGGCCACTTTAAGGCACTTTTGAAATCAGGGTCCCAAGACCATTGGGGGACAAGGACACTCTAGGTGGCATTTTAATCCTGGCCATAAAATCAAGGACACACAACCACAATCATTAAATTAGCATTTATCCATTGATGATTGTCGGGATTAGCCAGAAAAAGATATAGTTCATTGAGCTTGTGGATGCAAAATATGACCAATTAATACATAATTAAGGATAAACAAAGCAAGGAATGCCCAAACAAGTGTGAAAATGCAAGGGTATGCATTTTCCTACACTACAGCTACATAAAATTTTCCTTCTTAGATAGAGGCCAAAGTAGGCAGGTAAAGGAAGGATGAATTCATTGCTAGGTAAGGTTACTAAATGAGTTTTTTAGAAAAATACTTAGTGGGGTAGGATTATTACTTTAGTCTATCACATACATACCAAATCATACAATATTTTATCCCTTTTCTCCACATAATAACAAGAATGTAAATTTGGGTGGAAATACATTCATATTGCTCTTGAAGAAAAATACAATATTCCAAACAATAAAGTGTATCCCTCTTTTCCAATATAATTTTTGAAGTTCATGTTTGCACCTAAAAACTGTACTTGTATACATATTTGCACCAGCATGGGAAACATCACAAATGTGGGATGTGATTTCTGACATAGCCATTAGGATTTTAAAATTTGGTTCTTCATAGGAATTTCAATCAATTATTTCAACTTCAGAAAGAAAAAAGAAGGAAACTTAAAATAAATCCTATTTGATAGGTAAAATTCCAAGATAAAGCTATTAATTCGTAATTCTTTAATAGTAAAAATAGTTAATAGACAAATATGTAAGCATAGTATGCACTTTCTCTTAAATTTTTGAACCAAGAACAAACCATAGAAATAAAAATGCATAGTCTTGGAGATTCAATTGGTTCTAAGAATCATACTAAAAGGCCACGTGTTTATTAAAGGTGAATATGTGAAATAAGGAGGCATGAAATAATTTTCCTCTAAAATAATGTGCATAGTTAAAAAAAAAAAAAAATCATTTGAAATTATTATAAAAATAATGTAACATGCACAAAAGCATAATTATGGGTTTTCTTTGCATTATTATAATCATTATTACATTTATAATTTTCTCTTAATCACATGTTACTAGTATTATGGTCTATCTTCATGACTGACGGGTTTTCTATAATATTTTAAATGATTTTTTTTACCACATTTGATCACATAATTACTAAAATGATTTTTTATCATGATTATAAGTTTTTCTAAGAGTACAATACTTCTCCCTCATGAATCATTTATATGCTAAGTAATATTTACAATTATACTACTATATTTTGTGATTATTATATAGATTTTCCATAATATAATTACATATGATTTTATTGTTTGAAAAAAAATATTATAATGGCATATAACACTCCAATGTATTTACAAGTTCCCTTTTATAGTTTTCATGATGATATCCAAGAATTTTGATACATGTATTATTACATATCTTTTCCATGATTACATTATTCTTTATGGCTATTATACGTATCTTCACAGTAATCCATTTTTCTCATGTTTATGCTCATCATATTTATATCTTACACTCATATAATTATCAATTTTATGATTTTTTTGAAGATATCTCACTTCCTTTTTATTCTTATAGGATACCTTTGTGTAGCACTTTACAATTATGTCTTCCTCTATTTGTGCTTTATAGATGGCATATTTTTACATATAATTCTATAGTAGTTGAGATTTACATATCCTTATATACATTCGTCCAATTTGGTTTCTTCATTCTTCACAAACATGTAATTGGAGGGGAGGCATACAAGCTCACTAATGTTCATCCTTTGAATATACTTATAGTTAGTATCACATGATCAAATTCTATTTTAGATGGTAGCACATTACTTTTATTTCTTTGAGGTGGTATTGATTTGCTACCAAGGTACTATCCTTGTCCAACTAAAAGTGGAAAATATATCATCCCTTTACTCTTTAATCTACTCATTGATATTTTCTTTTTGTAGGTTTTCTAGATTCAAGGCTCACTTCAAGACAAACAATATCATAGTGAAATAAACATCCATATCTATATTGTACTTATGAGTGTTCGAATAAATTTATTTTATTATGAAGAGTACTTGTATTTACTTTCACATGTAATCTCATGGTGTATTTTGCATACAAGTCAAACTGGTAGTAAAATGTAATGGTCAATAATGCATAATTCACAATTTTCATGTTACTTTTTAAATCATTTTTTTAATTCTACAATGTGAAATAACAAATATAGATGATGCAATATTAAATGAATACAGAAACACAATCCAAACATTTTCCATTTCTCAGTACTCAATATTCATTTATTTTCTTTTTATCAATTTTTAATTACAAGCTAAGATGTTATTTATGAGGGTCTTTTGAACAAATCTTAGTTGTATAATTAATTTATTAATTAATTTTAAAATAAGATGTTATATGCCCCTGCCAAACTTACAATCCATTAATACCATTACTTTATATATACTTTATGTAAAATTATGTAAAATTATTACATATCTTAAATCTCCACTCATCGTATAACTGAAGAAAAGCAGGCTAAGCATTACCTAAGCTCAACTGTTATTTGAGCGTTACTGCATACATTTTTCCTTCTCAGACAGAAGCCAATGTAGGTATGTCAACGAGGGACGGCTTCATTATTACGTAATCTTTGATGGACGAGCTATAACCGGTTTGCTCATCCCAGAACTTGTCCCACAGCATGACACCTTTATATTTCGGGGAGGCCTTGATATGAGGCAGCACATTGTTGATGAGTATGTCTGGCTCAATATAGCCGCCGCTGGGGGCAGCACCAAGCGCAGCCGGAAGTCCGAGGTAGAAGCTCGGTGTTTTAGGTACAGACGTGGTCCAGAGGTTCCATGAATTCACGAGATTGGAAGGATCACCATTGGCCACCACCTGGCAGGGAGGGTTGTTGTAGAACAGGATCCACGTGTAGTCGAACAGACCAGTCTTGAAGGCCGGATGTGCGTCGAGATGGGGACATGGCGGAGCGGCGCTGAGATAGACCTTCTTCGAAGGGGTGCTATAAGCGGACAAGGCCCTGGTCAGATCGTCCAGATGCCCCGTCTTAGATTCGATATGGAAGTCAATCCCGTTCAGAACGGCGTCTCCGAGAGGCCTGTTGCCCGAGTTCCCTCCGAAATAGTTGTTCCACATATAGGCGGCCATGTCCTGCGCATCCTCTACGGAGGTGATATATACCCTTGAGGCGCCTCCTCCGAGGGAAAGAAACACTTTTATGCCCCTCGACTGGCAGGATTCAATATCGGCGCTCAGCCGTTTGCATGTTCCCGAGGACGGATCGCAGTGGTCTGCCAGGTTGAGCACCGGCGTCTGCCCGTTACCGAACGTGGTTAGAAACGCAAGCATCACAAACTCGAAGTTTCCGCTTGCGCAGGTGTTGGCAAGAGAAGCTTCTCTGCCATCCTGACCCCAATATATGCTTATGTTCCCCGCAGATGCCCCGTTCCACAGCAGAGCATCTACCAAGGTAATTACGGCTCCTCTCATTCGACGACTCTCCATGCTTTGCAATGAATGATTATCTTGCTTTAAGCTAGTGGGGTTGGGCTCCTTATATAGCCCTTTTGCCAGAGGCCCAACTCGAACTGAAATTCTGCATCAGTGACTGGCGTTGTCCTAACACTCGGGAGTACTAACATTCACATGGCACTTGCCAAACTTCATTTTCTTGATGGGCTTTTTTTTGAGCGGAAGACGACAGAATTCCCGTTAGTATTTGTTTTTTCTCACTAATGTATTAACTTGTGCGGGCGGCGCACTATGGTTTTTGGACAAGTAAGTTTTATCCTTTATCACAAATATTAAAACATGTGGCTGTAGTGATTGAAATAGTGGTCATATATATAAATATAATAACATATCACATTGATGCTTTGCGAAGAAATTATTATGCGAGAAATCATAAGCATCAGATTAAGAGAATTTCAAACATCATAAATTCAAAATAAATACCAACACAAATTATAGTCTTATTCTCTTACAAATAGTGTTATGTAATGATGTTTCATCAAAGATCTAGGCGATTTCTTTAATGTTTAAAAAAAATTAGGGACTTGGGAACTTGAGACTCAACTATTTCATTTTTAATGATTGAACACCTTAGTCAGAGAACTGAGGACATGGGGAGACATCTCACCTTATCCTATTTGACACAATTAAAAAAAGGTAATGATTTAGTGAAAAAGACTTAAAACACATAAAAATAAAACAATACTCTTTATACTACATATACATTATAACTACTACAATTCAAGTTTTTAAATTTCTACCCAAGAATTATGGAACCAAGCTTCCATTTTGACTAACATATACCTACTTTCAACATAAAATATATTTTTTAAATATTATTATTGTGAGCTTTACTTATTTTATCATTAGATCTCAAAAATCCACTATGAAAATATTAAGCTATTTCTTAGCTTTCTAGCTAGCTATATTTTTTTTGTTTTGAATAAACTAAGGTAATTATTTTATTTTATTTTAAAAGTGTAAATATTTCCTAGTGCATGTGCACTACTTTCATCATTTCTAATCTATTTATGTAAATTTAGAAAAATAAATATTTTGAGTTTTTTTTTGAAGTTATGTGATATGGATACTAAATTATGCTATTTTAAAGATTCACCCACTTTGAAAAATTAAAAAAAAATTGAAAATATTAAATACTAAAGAACTTATAGGATAAAATTCTAACTTTATTTCTAGAAAATGGTTATAAAATATTTAGAATACTAAAACATGGGGTGATCCCATAATAGTGGTTTACAATTTTTGGCTAACTGGACACTGAAATAATTTTTTTTAACTAAATCTTCACTTTCGGACACCTATAGCGGCTAAACCATGAGGAATTTGAAGATGATGAAAACTAGAGTTTTGTGGCATTTTGTCTGTAGATTATAAATATATTTTTTTCAAATTTTTTTGAATTAGATTGCACTTCTTTTTCCATCTCCCTCAAAAAAATTTTTTTTTTAGAAAACAACATTTTTAAAAAGTGATGCTCACCGTATAATGCATGAATTTTTTTCCATGAAGGATAAAATTCTAATTCTTTCTAATTTAGATTAGTAACTACGATATCTAGTGCTTCTACTTGGTTAGATATTTTTTTATTTAATATTTTTTCTTTAATCAACTTTTGAAGTCAAACCAATTACAATTCAGACATAGCATGACTGTATAACGTGTAACTTTTTTTGTATGTATCAAAATTTAATTTTTCTTTTTTTGTTGGATCAAGGAATTAAATATATAGTGCACTCATATTTTAATATTTTTTTGATAATCTATTATTTTTCCACATGTGCAAAATGGAGAGCTTGATTTTTAGTGAAAAACCTACATTCACAAGAAAATATATATTTAATAATCAAATTAAATTTTATTAAAATTATACTTTTTTGGAAGCTTATAATAGGGACTACATACTTACAAAAAAATAAATTTTAAATGAATTCATTTGACCCCCCAAAAGGTGAATCAAAAGTGGTTTTTTATCAGCATTTTGATACATGTAAAGGAGACTTTGTTATAGGTATGGTTTAAAACTAGTGAGGTTCTATCCAAGGGGGCTTGGTCTAAGGTGGTTTGATCAAACCCTATTCAATTATAATATTTTAAATGGAACATTTCAAGGCTTAAATCATTATATTTTCTAAAAATATGTGATTTCAGCAAAAATTAGGATCTCCCAAAAATTGTAAACCACTATTGTGGTAGCACCTCATGAGAGGTCCACATCAAATGCTATGTTATATTTTAATGACAAAAATATGAAATATTTTGTTTGCACTAAACATTTCACCCTCTTAACCTTAAAGATTTTTCAAAAAGATTTGGTGTCTTAGAAACTAGATTTAGATTACAAGAATTATTATTTTTATCACATATGAAATTTTTGAGTGCAATAATTTTAATTTCTTTGTTTGGTAAGGGTAAAATTAGGGTTTTTGAAATGTCCCTAACCCTTTATTGCAATGCTAGAAAAATAAAATTCAAGACCAAACAAAAACATTGGATGAGAAACATATAGTTTACACTACATTAATACACATACAACTCCAATAGAGAATAACAAGAAATATGTAGCATTGATATTATACTACACTAGCAAGCATACAAATCAAAGAGTTAAGGGGAAAGTAATAATTGATAGGTCCCAAACCCTATTCATATCACTTATTTCCCATTTCATAAGGTTAATCAAGGAATTTTCTATGTTCAAAATAACTTTAGGAGAACCTTCCATCCTTTTATGCCACATTTTCCATGAATCATTATTTCTCTCATTCAGAAGGAATGATGTTGAAAGAGATCCTACAAAAAAAATCTTAGGAGGATCCATATAAGATGGAGAGAGTGAACTTGAAATTTTGGAATGAAAGAATCCTACAGGAGTGCCAATGAGGTCTTTAAATCTTGTAATATTTAATCTATTTGACCACATCTACTAGGGATGTGCATGCTAAAATTAAAATGAAAAATATAGTCTAACATGAGAAAATATCTTACAATGAGCAAAGACTAGATCCACATCATGTAGGAGAGATCCTTTAATGGTTAGATGGAATGCAAGAGAATCCCACCATTGAGAATAAGTACTAACAAACATGCAATAGGATCAAGGATAATATAAATATAGGTGACCAATATCAGAGTTCCAATAATAGGAAAAATGGAGACCCTAAAAATCAAGGTGGACCCAAGGCCAATCATCAAAATATAGAATAATATCCACTAAGAGAGTCTTGGAGATATAAATATCCACCAATATGTGAAAAAAAATAGTAAGGGAGAAAGTTGTATTTATTATCATATTGGTGAGCCCCCTTGACAACATATACCATCACCCTATTTTTCTCCATTTCATCTCCAATTGGTTTTCCTAATAATGTTAGTTGTTTTTTATGCTTTGAGTACATTCTTTTTTATGATTAATCTCATTGATCTCTTGAGTTGTATTATTCCTATTTCTTATTCCCAAGAAGATATTTTCTTCTTGTAGTGAGATATACAACATTTATAAAAAAATATTTATAGTTATCATCATCTAATAAAGGATGTTCCAAAATTCATCTAATTTTAAATGCACCAATAAATTACAAGGTAATCATGTAATACCCATATAAGTTGATTGTGTAATAGTTTCCCAATAAGACTTATGCAATGATTTGTTTGTTATTTGAGAGAGCTCTATTACTTGGTTGAATATGAAATGATGTAAAATATAGCTTTAGTTAGGATATGGAGAACCTAGTGTTTAATTCAAAATTGATACTTGTTTAATAAGGTACTAATTTATTATTGTTATTGGATTATAGGCATGATGTTGTGCTTGCAATATAAGGGATCATAGATTGATTCCTTAAGGCATCATTATTGTTTTATTATCATTGCTTCATTATATGATTATTATAAATATATAATTATAAAAGATATTATTGCAAGTATACAAAATTATGGGATTATATAACTTATAGGTGCATATATGTGTGCACATGTGCATGCACATGTATGCATGCATTCATTTTAAAGAATATAAGATAACAAGTATACATCCATAGATTATGTATACAAATTTCTTACTCCTTTAAGAATATCAAATTTAAATATTTGAATATGGATTCCTTCTTTAATATTCCTTATTGAAATTTCAAAATGATATAAATAAATAATAGTGAATACTTTTAAATGTTGAGAATAATTAACTTAGAGAAAATAAGGGACAGAAAAATAAGAAAAAAACAAAATACTTTAAATCCACATGTTGTAGTAGGTAATAAGACTAAACTATGCTTTATTCATCTATTAGGTTGTCCTGTTGCGGGTTTCCAACTGAAATTTCTAAACAATCACATTGCACCCATCTAAGTTCATTTTCTTGGTGTGCTATTTTTATAACGTGGAAGATGACATAACTAACTTGTACATCTGTGGAATATGAATTTTTGATACCGTAAGATTTATCCACATGTGGATGCACAGTTTAAAATAGTGGTATATATAAAATTACATGTCATCATATGCATTATATGTATGAATATATTGGTTTTTTTTATATGATAAAGTTTTACCCTTTTCATAAATATTAAAATATGTGATGTAAAGTTTATATTGGTACTCTTCATGAATGAATATTGTCATATTAAATATATATTTTGTCAATTTTTCTATATGGTAAGTTTTATCTTTAACATGAATATAAAAATGTATGGATGTCAAGTTTAAAATAGCATTTTTCATATTAATGATATCAAGTTTACACAATCCATATAAAAGTATTCAGTATTGTTTCTAGATTATAATGTGTAGAAGTTTTTGCATCAACGTTTCGGATCACACTCCGTGATCTAGTTTTTCTCCTCTTGCTCTCTACCATCCTGATGATGGAACACAAAGTGTGATCCAAAATGTTGATACAAAAACTTCTACACAATCTAATCTAGAAGCAATTTACATAATACATTATTCATATTGTATACACATTATACCATGCTGTATTATAGACATGTATGCATTTTGGTTTGGATAACCTTAAAGTCATTGTCTATACACATTTTATAGAATGTGATGCATTTTGTTAAAAATACAAATGATTGACTATTATTTTGTCATTCATCTTAGTGTATTTACCCTTTTTAAAAAATAAACAAGATCACAAATATAGATTTTAAACAATTCTACAAAGTGTGTCATAATATCGGATATATAGTTTAATGCAACAAAAAAATCTTCTACTCTAGAAAAATTTGATATAGTAATTGAAGAATCAAACAAAATGGGGTTTCTTTCACGTCTCTACTTTACAACTTGCAACATTCATAGGCGAATTCATGAACTATCATAGTGATTGATGCCTTAATTGATTATGGAAGGAATTTTTGATATTTTGTAAGATAGCTAGTTTTCAATAAGTTAGAGGATTGGAATCATTATTGGACTAGATTTGGTTGTGTAAAATCAAGTTCTATTACCATTTTATGCATAATTATTTATTTACTTGTTCTTTTAAACCAACAAATAACTTCTATTTTTGTTTAGAGATTTACACTTTTCATAGAACATAATTGTTTAGACAATGAAATATTTATGCTATATGAAGTTGTGATTATTATTATCATTCTTGTACAAGTATTTGTAGATGATACATTTTCTTTTACATTTTTGTGATTATTCTTAAAAATGGTTTTTATTCACTATTACTCACTATGCTAATGCTTTGTGACAGAGTAACATTGAGAAATATGTTTTAGTGCATTGTCTTAATTTCATAATTCTTTACCAATCTTCCATGTCATGTTAGGTTAGTTAGAATATATAAATAATTATCCTTCTAACCACACCAATTATTTTAATTTTCAAGGTCCCAAAACTTGTAAGATTTTTTACAGAGATGATTTGTGAAGGACATATTATGATGGGAAAAATTTAACCACCAATAGATAATTGTAGGCTAGGATAATTTTAAAATACCAATACAAACTAGCATTTATAACATAATAATAGAATTCATTACTTACTTAGAGAGAGAAAAAATAGTGTCTCACAATGATGTTTCATCAAAGGCCTAGGAAATTCCTTTGATGTTTAAAAAAATTTAGGGGCTTGGGAACTTCATACTCAACTATCACATTTTCAATGATCAACCACCCTAGTCCATTTGGTAGATACTTATGTAAAGGATAAGTAGAGTTCCATATTGATGTCCCATCAAAGGATTGGTTGATTTACTTGATGTTCCAAATATTTTAAATACTTGAGGACATGGGGAAGCATTTAAGAATATAAAAAATAAAAATAAAGGTAAAGGTAAAAATTTAGAGAAAAAATGTTTAAAACACATAAAAACTAAAACCATGCTCTTTATACTACATACACATTATAACCACGACAATTAAATTTTATAAATTTTTACTCAAGCATTATGGAACTAGACTTCCATTTGGACTAACAAATACCTCATTTCGACATAAAATAAAATGTATAGTTTTTTATTGTTAGTTGGATTGCCTCAAGCCACACATATAGGATATTAGTTGGCTAAAAAAAATTTCTATGAAATAATAATCACAAGGATGTGACAACATATCACACTACACAAAAAAGTGCACACAAGTGTCATGTGAAACATCATGACACAAGGAACACAATAATACAAAGAAAATTATCATTTCTACAAACAAGGTGGCACTAATGGAAGACTTAACAATCATGGGATGAAACCACCATGATGAAGCCATGAGAGAGAAACCAACATCCAATGGTGATAGAGTACTAAACTATGATTGCACTTTCAAATGAAAATGACACAAGGGTAGGATGATAGAATCATTAAACTCAAATCCTTACATACATACTTCTGAAATTATATTACAACACCACAAAAAACATAGATAAATGATGAATAAAAATGACCTAATGTACTTTGACTAAATTATGCAACCATCAAATTCTAGAAAGAAGAGTAGAATGGGGCTAACATTAACCTCCAATCCACTCGATAAAAACCTTTAAAACATCTAAATGCAAGGATAAACCCTCACCAAATATTTCCCTACTAGGAGGTCCAATCCCTCCACCAATTAGAATGATGATAGGTCACTTCCAAGAAATGACATACTTCCCAATATAAATAGTTACCATAAATATTAAGGTATAACACTTATCACTAAAAAATGTGACAATACATGATTTCCCAAGGGAAACAACTTTAATATAAAAAATTTCCCTGATAAATGAATAAAAGACCCAAAGATTGAAAATAATGGAAAATGTGGCACCAAACGACACTATCATCCACACAAGTCACTAGCACCCAAGTATGACACTAGAACAAATGTATGAGTCATACCTAATGTAGGTGTCTAATTCTAGAGATTTAGTCCTAATTTAGTTCTAAAGACCTATAATCAAGGTAAAAATATAGGTTAAGGTAATAAAACATATAAACTCTAATCCTAAGACCCTAATCAAGCAATAGAGCACAAATAAGTATAAAAAACATGTTCAATATAAAGAAATGTCACCATAAAGTCTTCATACCATCATTGCTTCACCTCCATTTCCGTTCTCCATTTTGCTTGAATGTACTTGATGCCATCATATTTGAGTATGCACTAGAAGCCTATGACAATGACTAGCAAAATATTGAACATAGTTGTATCATACTAACATGTATAGGCATATGAACTAGATGTAGATGATGAAAATGACAAGGGTAGGGTCTTTTATAAAAAACAAAACTTGAATGAAGGGTTGGGATTCAATTTCAATAAGATATTTCAATCAATGGCCAAGAGTGAAAGTCGTAGCATGAAATAGGGTTAGGGAAAAGTTAGGGAAACGTAAAGAATGAATGACTAAGATTGAATTATGAAATAATTCAATCAATGATAAAATTGAATGAGACAAGAGGAGCTAAGATTGGAATAAAAAAAGAGGTTGTAGGAGAAATTCAAATAATTATAAAATTATTTGAATTGAGAGGGAAATAAATGATTAAATAATAAAAGAATTATTTAGTTATAAAGGACATGTGATAGGTTGAATTTTTTTATTAAATAACAATTTAATTCAAAAGTGGGACATGTGACATGCTGATTTCTGAATTAAATAATAATTTAATTCAAAATGGGAAGAAGACAAATTAGTAAGTAATTAAATAATTTAAATTTACTTAATTATAATAGAGTGAGGTAAATAATTAAATAAATAAAGTTTATTAAATTTATCAAAGAGAAATAAAGATAACAATGAACTAATTAAATAATTAAAATTATTTAATTAATAGAAGACATATGACAATAACTAGATAATTAAAATTATTTAATTATTAGGAGTGAAGGGAAAATTTATGAAGGAATTAAAGTTCGCAAGCCTAGGACAAATTTTAGTGTCTAGATTTTGCCCCTCTTTGATATAATGTAGTTTATCACATTGTGTCAAAGAAAAATCAGTCAAGACATGCCCCAATGAAATTAGGGTGGACCTATGTCCCCTTGGGAAATTTTTCCTCTTCAAATCTACTTTCTCCTTATACTTTTGGTTCATATCTTCCAACTGCTCCTTCACTCGAGTATATACTTTCTTCATATGTTCTACAAATTCCTCTACTTCTGTAGTCCTTTTATCTTCCATACTGATGTCTCTCAACTCTGATATCCCTCTAGGATGAAATCTAGTAACAATCTCAAATGGTATCTTTCTGGTACTCCTGTTCACTCAATTTTTGTATGAAAACTCCACTTGTGCAAGGACTAAATCCCAACTTTCTGTCTTTTCTCCAACCAAACATCTCAGTCTTTTCATGAGTCTATGGGTGAAAAGTAGAACTAAACTTCAAATTTGTCTTTAACTTCTTCCAAAGTCTCCTCCAAAAGTAATGAACAAACTTTGTGTCTCTGTCTAAAACAATACTCCTAGGTAATCCATGCAATCTGACCACTTCCTTGAAAAACTAGTCTACTACATCTACTGCATCTGTCATCTTCTTACAAGGTCTGAAATGTGTGATTTTACAAAATCTATTAGGGTATGTGCAGTATCATCATGGAAGAAACAGGCCCTATAGTGGCAAAAATTTTAGAAAAAATAGAGTTAGGAAACTTAACGTAAAAATTTGAATAAGTTATCTATATTATTTCAAAGATATGTAAGAATGGAATTTGTAGCAAATTGAATGTAGTTTCTAAACTACTATGTTTATTTAAAAAACTAAAAAAACTATTTGATGAAAATTTGAAATTTTAATGCAGTAGTACTTAAATTTTAAGGAGAAAATAAGAAGTAGGTGTTTGTCTAACTACCCTAACCATAATAAAAGGATCATATTTTTTTATAATATTTTAGATATAAGTAGAGGACTGATGTCCCAATGTGATACATATTTGTTGTAATTTTTTCCAAGTAAATAATTAATTTTTTTTTATTACAAATTTAAACAATATAAATACTCGTATGTTTGACCACCTTAACTTGGTAAAAAATTCATAAAATTTAATTTTTATGTTTTCAATCCTATAGTATGTGAAGCATATAATGTGACACATGTTTTAGATTCAAAAAATGTGATATTGTTTGAAAGTTATAGATGTTTTTCAATCAGCCTATCAATCAGGACTTTAGTCGTAATTCAAATAGAAAATGAATAGTAATTTTTATTAAATTCAAATTGAAGCATAATTTATATTGATGGAAAGTTGAGAATCTCCTTTAAAAACCCTTTTCATTTCATAAATTTTGGGTAAAAAAATTCATCAGCCACATACCCTACACATACCCATGATATCGCCACTTTTTCGTCCATCATGATCCTACACATACCCATCAACCACCACAAATATAGAATCAATACCTCTCTGTTTCTTCAGCAATCCAAGTATGAAGTCCACATTGATATTCTCCCAAGGTCTCTCTGGAACTTTCAAAGGCTTATACAATCCAACATTATCACTACTTCCTTTTGAAACTTCACAAACTCTACAACTAAGCACAAATTTCCTAACATCCTTATAAATATGTGGCCAAAAGTAATTCTCACTTACCAATGCTACTATCTTATCAATTGAAAAGTGTCTTGAAAATCCTCCATTATGCTTTTCTTTCACCAAGTTATCCCTCATTGAACATTGGGGTATACACAACCGATTCCCTTTGAACAACATATCCTCTTGTATGAAATAATCCAACCATTGACTCCTATCCTCCAAAACTAGTTCTTTACAAGCTCTCCAAGGTTCTACAAAATCTAGGTCTTCCTTCTACAAGTTCTTCAATTCTTCAAAGCCTAATACCTCCACTCTCATCTTTGTTAGTAAATTCCTTCTTCTACTCAAAGCAACAAAAATTCTATTTGAATTTCCACTCATATGCTTCAAAACAAAAGTATGACTCTACAAGAACTCTACCCATCTCATGTGTCTTTGATTCAACTTACCTTGACTCTTCAAATATTGCAAAGCCTAATGATCTGTATACAACACAAACTCCTTAGGAAGCAAGTAATGTCTCCACTTCTTCAAGGCTTGAACTATGTAATAAAACTCCTAATCATACAATAAATATTTTCTCGTAGCATCATTCAATTTCTCACTAAAATAAGCTACTGGTCTTCCTTCTTGACTTAACACTGCTCCAATTACATTTCCACTTGCATCACAATCTACTTGAAATACCTTATCAAAGTTTGGTAAATCCAACACAAGCTGCTTAGTCACCTTTTGTTTCAACAACTCAAAACTCTGTTCTGCTCTATATGTCCACCTAAAATCCTTCCTATCTCCTCTCATTCTTTTTCTCATTGAACTACAAATAGAACTGAAATTCCTAATAAAATTTTGGTAGAAACTATCCAATCCATGAAATGATATTACCTCTCCAATGCTTTATGGTGTAGGCCACTCAACTATTTTCTCTTACTTTCTTAGGATCCATCTTCAATCCATCCACAAATATCACAAATCTTAGATAGACCAACTCTTCCTTCATGAAAATACACTTCTTAATGTTTATCAGCAATTGCTCTTCTCTCAACCTCTACAAAACTTTCCATATATGCAACAAATGTTTTCTATAGTCTTACTGGAAATCAAGATGTCATCCAAGTAAACAATAAAAAACTTATGATATTGCTATCAGGATTCAACCATGTAGTTTCGAGTCAAACTCATTGACCCATGTTTCATGAGTAGTGGTTCAAAAAGAACCCATCTCTCATGATATCGAATGGCCCACTTAGCACTCATTGCATCTAGGTGATGCTCAGAGAGGTGAAGCACTGGTCCATCCCGGGAGGTCACCCATCCCAGTACTGCTCCAGCTCAAGCACGCTTAACCAGGGAGTTTTCTCCAAGGTTAAGCCTGCTTGAGTTGTTACCCCATTTGCAAAACCTTCAACAAGTGTTGTGCCTTATGAACCATTCATAATAGAGCCCCTTTAGCTCATCAATTGATAAGTAGGAGGTATTTTTCCATAGTGTGTCAACTTATGATATTGCTATCAGGATTCAACCGTGTAGTTTCGAGTCAAACTCATTGACCCATGTTTCATGAGTAGTGGTTCAACAAGAACCCATCTCTCATGATATCGAATGGTGCACTTAGCACTCATTGCATCTAGGTGATGCTCACAAAGATGAAGCACTAGTCTGTCCCGGGAGGTCACCCATCCCAGTACTGCTCCAGCTCAAGTGCGCTTAACGAGGGATTTTTCTCCAAGGTTAAGCCCACCCAAGAATTTCTTCAATACCTCATTCACCAACCTCATGAAAGTACTCAGTGCATTTGTTAGTCCAAAAGGCATCACCAACCATTCATACAATCCTTGATTTGTCTTGAATGTTGTCTTCCACTTATCCCTTTCTCTAATTCTGATTTGACAATATCCACTCTTCAAATTTTTTTAAATTATCAAGCTCCACTCAAACAATCCATAGTGTCATCCATCCAGGGCAAAGGAAATCTATATTTCACCATGATCTTGTTTATGGATATAGAGTTTGTACACATCCTCCATTCTCCATCCTTCTTAGGTGCTAACATAATAGGTACTGCACAAGGACTTAGGCTTTATCTGATCAAGCCCTTCTTCAACAATTCTTGCACTTGTCTATTCAACTCTTCATTCTCTGCAAGTGTCATCTGGTGTGCTGCTTTATTAGGAAAACTAGCTCCAGGAATCATATCCATGCAATGATTAATACTGCTCATAGGTGGTAATCCATTAGGTACATTATTTGAAATGATCTCCTCATACTTTATCAAGTCTTTAGCCTTCTTAGGGACCAAGGCATAGAACATGTTCTCATGTCTCAATCCATATAGAAATTTTCTTCTATCAACCAAAAAAATTCTAGCACTCGTACAAACCTCAATTCTAGGAACATCCTCCAATGGTAACAAAGTCTTCTTCATCCCATTAGGAACAATGGTATATGTGTTCTTCTTTCCATCATGAATATCCTAGCTATCATACTACCAAGGCCTTCCCAACAAAACATGGCATACATCCATAGGCATGATATCACACAAAACTTCATCATGATAATTTCCTATCTTCAATTTCACCAAGCAATGTTCACTTACCAGTATCTTATGCTCATCTTGAATCCATGTTATCTGATAGGGATTTGGGTGTTTCAATATTTCCAACTTTAATTTTGTCACCATCTCTTTAGAAACTAGGTTATCAAAACTCCCACTATCAAAAATCACTCTACAACATTTACTAGCTACTATGGACCTAGTCTGAAATAAATTATTTCTCTGCAATGGTTCTTGCTCCATCTCACTTTGACACAATACCCTTCTATTCACCAACACTTCTCCATCTTCTAGTTTATTAGATGATCCAACATGATCTTCCTCAAAAAAGGTTGTTCTTCTATTGCTTTCTATATTTTTTCTTGTCTCTCCTTGATTGCATTCAAATGCTCTATGTCCTTCTCCACCACACTTAAAACAAGTTCCCCTATATACTCTTTTCTCCTGCCTTCTATCATATTTTCTATAACCCACATTTTGATAACCACCATATCCTCCTCCTCGATAAGATTTCCCATCATTTCTATGATAGGAATTATCATTCTTATTGAATTCCTTATCTTTATTCAGATCTGCAAAAGATCCTCTTCATCCTCCAATAAAAATTCTTCCTCTTTGAACTCTTCCACCTCTTCCTCTTTGTCTCTTTCCATGTCTTTTATTCAGCTTCTCTTTTGTCTTTAGGGCACATTGATATGCCTCCTCCACACTCTACAACTTGATCAAACTAATTTCATCCTATATAGATGACCTCAAGCCATTCACATATCTGGCTACTTGTTCAAGCTCATCCTCTGAATGTCCAGATTTGATATTCAACTTGTAGAACTCCTCAATATGCTCTATAACACTTGAATCCTTCTACTTCAAATTTTGTAACTTTCAGAAAAAATTGAGTTGATAGTCTGTAGGAATAAACTTTGTCTTCAACTTATTCACCATCTGATCCCATGATTTTATCTTTTCTTTTCCTCTTCTTTTCCAATCTATCTACAAATTTTCCCACCAAAGGGATGCATGTCCTTTCAAATTTGTACAAGAAAATTTTACCTTCTTATATTTTGTGGTACCTTCAAATTTAAAATACTTTTCCATCTCTATTATCCAATTAAGCAATTCATATGAATCCAACTTACCATTATAATCCAACAGATTGAAATGTGGCTTAGTATTTTCTCTAGATAGGGCTCTTATGAACCTCTCTTCTCCCTAATCTAGGCCAAGGTATGTGCATGATCATCATGGAAAAAATAGGCCCTTAAGTGGTGAAAAATCAGAAAAATTAGAGTTAGGAAATGTAATGCCCAAAATTACTACTTAGGAAAAAAAAATACAACTATTTTTTTTTTTTTTTTTTAATACATAGCACTTATTTGCAAACCATAACATGCTTGAACACATAGTAACCAAACTATGCTCATTGAGTGATGTTTAATGTGTAACTTCCTTGTTGACACACTGCTCATGGGGAGTGAGAGAAAACTCAGTCAAGTGCACAAAGTCCAATGAGTGCACCCTTGATCGATGAACAATATCGTTCTATCAACTATATCATAAGGGTCTCACAATTACCTTTCTACAACGAGTATACTAGGGTTAGGCTTGGCTCACAATTCCACACATTGACATCACCCAAAACAAGATAATTATCAACCACTCCTATGCTACTTCACTACCTCACAACCTTAATTGAGCATGACTTGAATTACCCCCTTCTCCTTGGGGAAGTATAATTTTAAAAGTGTAGTTCTATGGGACCTAACCAAGGACTTAAAAAAAGGTCCTCCCTACTAACAAAGTCAACCTGGATAACTCACTTAACATACAATACACGATCATTATCCTATCCTTGCCCTTCAATTGGATGCAATACTCGCATGACTTCCATCCTACATTCTTCCTAAGAATTTTATTGTTTTAGAATTTAATTTACGCAACAAATGATCATACTCTTTCTTCTTCTTTTTTTTGTTCTAAACCCTAAAAAAAAATAACAAATGAATTACTTGCAACTTCTTGATTTCTAAGAATTACTATCTTAAGATTAAATAATCAATTATAAATGTATCACCCTATCTTATGATTACGAATAACCATTCTATAATTTATTCCTTATTTCTTACCACCCAATTAACAAAGATTTAATTAAGTTCCCATCTCCTATATATATATATATATATATAAATATTCGTCAATATAATTGAATATATATTTACTTTTCATATTTACTTAATATTTATTTTATTATATTATTATGTTACTCTTACCATTATAAATAATATATGAAAAGCTATATATAATAATTATAATAAAACATGTATATTTTCACATCTTTTACTTTAGTGGGAGATTTGTTTTAACAAAAAAAAATCTAAATAAAGAAGTGTTTCCTTTTAAAAAGGTAATACTAATACTATCAAGCACTTTTTCTTATTTTAAATTATGTTATTCTTAAGAATAGATTCTTTTCCACTCATGATTAAACGACAAGTATTTATATGAATCATGGTAAGACTTGTTAAGAGTTGTGCGTGGGGTCTTAAATCGGAAATTTCTAACATAGCATAACATCTAAATTAAATTTCCTGTCTTTAATACTTTACAAACTATTACGTTTACACGTTGAGCTCGAGTGACTTTTGACCATGCACTCAAATCACACGCCTAGTATTAGGGCTTTCTAGGAGAGCAAAAACAGCAAAATAAAATTCGTAGACTCCCCATACTCCTACGCCTCGCCCGAGAAAGAGTAACTTATTTAATAATTTATGTTTTTATCTTTTGTTAAGACACTATTTACACAACTTGAAAGGCTTAACAATATTGTTCGTAAGCTTACAGACAAACTGCCCATTACCCAGGCTGCTCGATCATTCTATAAGCTACTGCACACACCACCATTGGATCCTTTACCAAGTAGATCTTCCCGCCCACTCTATTTTCATAACCATCCATTGGTCGATAATCATTTGAAATTGGAGATAAGGTTGTGCAACATCAGTACAGGACGCATGGATGACAATTCTAGAAATGGAATGTTTAGGAGGAAGTGCAAAAGCAGAGAGGACGTTGCCTGAGTTTTTCTTTTTTGTTTTCCAATGCAAGAGACCTGATCTCCTGTGCAAGCCCAAATTAGCTAAGTGTGCTGGCATATACAGATGCAAAGGTGGGGGGGCGGTGCCTACCAGCAACAGGATAGGTGCACATATCCAAATGTTGATGCAACCTCTGATAAGAATATTTCATGGAATAAGGCATCCATTTACACATCACAGTCTGCTAACTCCACTATTTAATGCACTAAATCTGACTCACCCAAGCAAGGACATATCCCTGGCAGTCAGGCACATCTAGAGATACGATGGCTGGAGGTAGTCAATTAGACCCAGAAAGGGACTATAGGGCACTGAAGTTCAATTTTGGTGAGAAGATATATTACCACCATTCAACTGCAAGAAGCAGATCTACCATTTATTCGTTGGATGATAAGAGTCTTGGTATACTTGTATCATACTTATCTACGTTCAAATATTTATTTTCTCTTTAAAACAATACAAGGTCCGTACTTTTAAGGAGAATCATATCATTCACCATCCCATCATTATTTACATACGTTGATAGAATCTGTACTGACATCCTAAACACAACAGAGTATGTTAGGGATGAAATAAACTTGAGGAAAAATAGGACTTCTCAAGGCCAGGGTCAATATTCAGGGGAGTCATTAGTTTCAGAACTTTTACACTGCTTTGAAGATTGCTAAGGTGAATCTCAATAAAACTGTCCCGGGGCTGCAAAACTTAATGCGATAGATGCTCTAGAGGGTATCAAGTCCTTGGTAGTCTAAAGAGACGTATCCCATCATGCCAGCCTAGTTCAGGTAAGAATTGCTAAACATCAAACACAATCATAATGTTGTTAACACCTACGCTATGGTAAAAACACTATTATCTTTATTTCTCTGTGCAGTTATACCGAAGTGCGCGACCCATGATTTTTGTTGAAGTTGTTGAAACCTACTCTGTGGCCATTGCATATTTGAAACTTTAAACTCCTCGAGCATAGTGTTCCCTTAGTGTTTGGAACACCAAGTTTCCAACATATACATATATATTTAACTGTACAAACTATTTACTATTAAATTTATTATCCATCTAATAACTGTAAGAACTGACCAATTTAAGAACAAAATGATTTATCTTTCCTTTCTTCTGAAAATCACAATTATATTTCTTTCAAGACCGGTGGCTACAGACATAAATTTGTTCCATTCTCTAAAGCTAAGACACTGTATTCTGTTATACATTTTTATCAATACATGAGCCAACAATATGCTATGCAGGTCTATGAGAAGCAATATTTTATCTCTCTTTTTTTTTTTAACTTGTTTAACCGTATCCAACTCCCTATCTAATTCATTTTACCTCCCTCAGAAAACTTAAGTTGATCTCAGATTTCGTCATGGTTCCATATAATTATTTTTCTTTCTTTTTTTTTAATAAATCTATTCTCTACATCACTTCAGCATTTTCATTTATTCCTTGTTACTCCTGAATTATATATTTTATTATCATTTATACTGCCATTAAGGAACGTATGCGGAAACATATCCTTTGCCAGAGACATGTTCACTGATTTTTGTTCTGGTACGCAATGCATATGCGATTTGCTTCATTTATTTATCTACTCCTATTACGTTTTCATTCTTTATAATTAAACAACCATATATTTGTGTATGTATATTCTTTATAAAGCTGAATGGAATCACATGCTTTCTCTGAAAGTGAGGAATAGGCATTACTACTTACAGTGGCATGTGAGATTTTATTTCACAAATACTACAGGAGGAATGTATATCTATATACGTTTAAATCCTGACATTTTATGATATGTGGGTATTCGTGTTCTAGATAAGAAAATACACACTAGTAAGTACAATAGGCACGTCTTTAGAACCCTATATATATTTCAAACCAACATACATGACTTAACATAGACTTATATTTATTCTTATCACTCATTGTGGGATAAAACAAGTGAAACCCCCATTCATATTTCTTTTACATATAATTTTGATTTATGGAATAGTATCAAACCAAAATCTATTTAGCTTTTGTTAATTCTGCAACCATCATGAGCAGCCAACTATTGCATTTACTTTATTTCCTTAATAGCATTGGTCAAAAGTCTTTATACATCATAAATTATCATTTTTATTTTTTTTGAACAATACAACAACATTCAAATATACTTTACAAAACATCTCTCTCAAAGAAGGTAAATGATCCCACTATCTCTCTCAAGAATATTACAAAGTAAAGTATCATAATGCAAGCATTTTGAAAAAGGAAAATTGCCTTTCTTTATTAAACTGATTACCATTTTCCTACATAACTCTCACCATTACCACAATGCATAGAAAATAAATGACAAAACCAATGCATAAGGTCTTGCTCTCCACCCTACCGTAATGGCGTCATGGAGCCTCGTGGTCTCTAGCCATACCCTCGAGCAAGAAATACATTATACACCATTGTAATTCAATGGTGAGAACTTAGTGCTATAACAAGCTTGCTCATTATACAACACATTACTCTAATATATCCCTTAAACAATCTTACTTATGATTCAATGCATAGATCAAGCTATCTCTACCAATACTAAGAATAAGAAATGGAAAAAGACTTATCTCTCTACAAGCTGCTTTCCTTTGAACTCCTATTCTTCCATCCTTGACTCTCTCCTTCTTTTCTTCACTTCACAAGTTCTCCAAAAGGAGAAGTGGGCAATGCCCAAATCTTCCATCTTCTTGAGATATATAGGAATCCTCCAAACCTACACTCTTTCCCACAAGTGCTCACACATGTGTGAGTCTTGTGCCAATTCCAAGAACTTTTGGGGAGTGGGAAGTTGAGAGTGACAAGTCACTTTTCCCAAGCCCCAACACTTTTTGAATTCGTCACATTCATGAATGTGGACTTTTGAGGGGTCTTTTCACACTCCAAGGGACAAGTTCACATGTCAAAAAGGTTCCAAACCCATAGGTATAGGTCCTAGGGGTCTATTCTTGTTCAGAAACCAAGGAAATTGACTCAATAATCCCTTCCTACACAACATAATTAAGCACAGTTAGACATATTAATAAACACCATTAATTGTAAATCGAATCTTTGTAACTTTATTCATGAATCATTTACATAGCTAATTACTCTTCCAATGTAATACGACACAACAATTATCTTATTTCAAATTCATCTTATAAGTTCAAATCTCATACAATAATTTGCATGCACATACATCTTCATTAAGTAAAATAACATAACGTAAACTATAAGGTTACTGTTAGACAATCATCTTCATATCGCTTGCAATATATCTAACCATCTATTTAGGAGGAATATATAACACTTTAAGATTGTATTAGTCACATGCAAAGAGAGGCCTTACATCTCCCTCCCCTTAGCTTAGACTTCCTCCTGGAAGTCGTTAAGGTTTGAAAACATAATCTCAATATAAGAACAATTATATCAAACTTACTAATTACTTTTACTTTCTTGATGGAAGAATCAAAACATTTAGCTATAAGCACATATTAGAGGAAAATCTCTTCCATGAATTAAATATTTAAATACTTAGAACAAAATTTCTCATATTGGAACATTTATTTGATATATGATTAATTTAACAAATGCTAACAACAATCCATGTAGCTCTAATTTATTAACAATGTAATCGACTTCAATTAAATTATGCAAAACTATATCTAAATGAATTCATAACCTTTTATACACCTCCAAAATTTCTTTGCATCATAAACATCACTCATGATGTTAAAAAATATTTTTGTTTCATTGACCAATCATGTCTCAGAATTATTAGCTTCACATTTTGTCAAAATATATGCTTAAGAGAACATTTTACCTTGTAATTATGGCACTCATACCATGTCTCAAATAATATTAACTTTGCATCACATGTTACTATTTTTCTCACATAGCTCACAGGTATGCCACATCACATTTATTTGTAATTTCACATGTACACACAACAATAGCAAGGATGCTCTTCCCAAATGGGTGTGCCTGTCATCATACAATCACAAAATCTACAACATAAGGCTCACACGATGGGGTTTACAAGGATGGATATTCTTGGATACCATAGCAAATCAAGAAGATGATCTCGAGGTCATTCTTTAAGGAATCCTCCATATAGATAAGAATAATCATAGAATGAGGGAAGAATGGATTAATGACCATCCCATACCAGTCCCATTCACAACCCCTTTCAAAATAATTCCCCAACACATCTACTCCCCTATACGACCTGCCAGGGAACCCCCTCGGGATATGGCAGTTTACAAATTCCACATTACACCACACATGCCAGCAAATTTGCAACCAAGGAGAAAGCCTCAAACTGAATAACACAAGATCATAAACCAAAGTTTCAATAAAACTCCCAAGAGGGAACTTATAAATTCAAGAGAAACAAAATAAAGATAAATTGTAGCTACATTGCAACATTCCAATCATAATTCAAAGGCAAAATTAAACAAGTCCTTGAGGCAAATCGGACTATATAACAACTTCCAAATGGCTAAATAGCCTAAGTACATAAATGTAAAATTACACATTGCTGGCGCATAATAAAATAAAACATCAATCAAGAATTACAAATAATTCATATTTCAACAATAAAATTGTACATTACAAGCACCACGTGACTTGATAAGCCACCTAAGGGGAGGAGGGGAATGGTGGTTCTCTAACCACATCATAAGTATTATAGCATGCATTAACTGGTGGTCCCTGACCACATAAATATGAATAACGGGTGGTCCCCGACCACATTAATATACATCACTGGTGGTCCCTGACCACATAAACATGAAGCACTAGTGGTCCCTGACCACATGAATATGAGTAACTGGTGGTCCCTGACCACATAAGTATGAATCACTGGTAGTCCATGTTATTCCATCCTTTACCCATGGGTTATAAACATCAAGGAATAGGTTTGCACTATGAACCAACAAGTGTGGCTCTCATATGTGGGGGAGTAGGCCACGGTCAACGTCCATGGGAAGATTACAATGACTTGACATAGATCCTTTATCAGGATTAGGGACAACACCCTGAGCTCGTAATCTCCTGATGGTAGACCATGTGCCTCTCAACCCCTATTTACACTAGCTGGCATCACACTCCCATTAGGGGGGAACCAAACACTAGGGGTACACATTTAACATAAAAATAAAACTAACACAAAGGAGCACATCCCATTTCATTTAATAGACACACGTATGCACTTAACACATTTATTTTAACTCAGAACTAGCTAGCTTACATAAAGGCTATCACAAAGGGTACATATAGGGAATCATACTAGATGTCCACCACCCTTATCCCAAGTCAGATACCCTGTATCTCATACTTGGGGCACAACACATTTACTGGTTTTCACTTCACATACCATAACATAATACACTTTATGAAATCCACCATATTGTAGAACACAATCAATTCATGGTTTAGTTTACATACAATCCTTTTTCTTTTAACACTATTCACTTTGCTTCTTAATTTTGTACATATCTACTCACTTTGCATTTGTGAAATGATCCACTAGTTGATGTACAAATGTAGCTTATGGATATTACTCCATCTTCATAAATTTTAACAATACATGATGCACCACACTTGCTATCTTACTAAGTTAGTGTTTGACATCTCATGTAGGATCAAGATTGATTCTCTATGTTTATCCATACCAGTCTTCCTCTTTCATTCAACCATGTATTTCATTATAATTTTTGCAACATGCTAAAGAATGTTTTCTACTCAACAAGGAAGATAATCAACCATTTTCTTTTGAAACATAGTAATATGAGAGAAGAAAGCACACTCAATTCATAGAACACACAATAAATCATGGATTAGTAATTTTCACAACTCATTAATCTATATATATATTTTTTAAAAATCTTGCATTTTGCTACCTAAGGTTGACTCATTTAATCACATGTTATAATCATCATTTTATATTTAGTTGTTTCTACTTCACAAGGTTCAAGAACATGCGATAAGTAACAATTCCTACATTTAAATTTTCTCCATTGTATTTCTCTAACACACACACATATATATTTTTCCCCAGAGTATTAGGCATTGGTATAGATATGCACAAAATTAGTTGGGAGTCTTCCATAACCATTTTCATGTCCATGATGATACCATTTAGTCTCTTAATCACTTAGTTCACTAAAACTTTTACATAATTCCTCACCAGATTTATAAATTCAAACAATTGATTCTTTAGTTCTAGTGACATGTACGCAACCTTAAAGGTCAACACCTAATTGCATATGTTATTACTCTCCATAAGACATGTATACTTTCTTATTTTGAAATCAATAGGTCTTTAGCTCTTAGATCATTTATAAGGAAGGTAGTAATAGCATGTGTTTTAGAGAATATTATAACTTCAAACTCATATTTAAATATGGTCCCTTGATCACAAAGGTTTTATGTTTAATTTTCAAGACAAAAATTATTTATACAATATCTATTTATCAATTTTCTCTAATCTTTACTTAGTTGTATCTTTCAACACATTCTCAACTATGACTTGAATCATGTTCTTTCATTTGATATTTTAGTCTATACATAAAATAACTCAAAGTTTTAGTAGTTGTTATAGTTCCACTAAATTCACTAGGTCTCAATTTACTTGCAAAAGTGTTAGAATAACATAAGGTTTCACCAATTAATTCAAGGTATTATATGGTTTTGACCACTTTTCAAAATTGGATTTACTATGTATTGCCAAGCTTTGATTCTTAGTTGATGCCATCATGCATGAAATTCTCTCTTACCAACCATAAAGTGAATTGTTTGTTGCTTCATGAGATTAACCCTTATACACTTATATGTAAATCAAGATCTTTGGGTAATAGAATAGGGCCTAGAAATTCCATGGTCAAGGTGTACAAGATTCTTATTTCATGTGTTTATAAATACCAATTTGTATACAAGTCCTTAATTTTGTTTTGTCAAATAGCCTACACCCTAAAGGTTTAGTTTCAATCTTTGTCAAGAGTTTAAATCTAACTATATGATTGCTCAAGTTCCTCATAATACACAATTCAAGGGTTTTCTATTATTCCATTCTTGTTGTCAAAATGATTTAATCAATTTAAGGGTTTAGAGATCTAACCTTATATGACCACAACCTTTAACACATTAATCCCCTTTAGAGGTTCATATAGTTTTCTTCCTCTTCAAAAGTATAACTTTCTTTAAATGAATTAAGGTTTCTATAAGAAAATATGTTTCTCCCAGAACAACCATAACTTCAAGAAGTAGCACTACAATTGTATTTTATAGTTATAGACATAGGAAGCCAAAAAAATAATGTTTCTTTAATAATACACATCGTGATGTCTTATAACACTATTTATGCACTTTATAAAAAGACTATGTTTCAAAACTCAATTATACCATTTCAAGGTTTAAGAAAGTTAAATGCCGAAAGACTAGATTAACGTCATAACCCTTGTTAGATAGACTAAGTACTCCACCTTCCTAACTTAAATCAAGGGAACCTATTTGTCTGATTAATTATTAAAGATCAAATGCTTTCAATTAAAAATCAATTTGAACCATGGAATTTGTTCAATCTTTGACCATTAGGTACATCACAACTCTAACTAGATTGGGTAATAACCACTATATTTCTCTTTTTCTATGCAAGGTAAGTTATCTACAATTTTCCTTACAATATTTTATTTTAGCTAACGCAAGGAGGTTTGCACATTTATCCACACACACACAACTCTTAATGCCCAAATTATACCCAGAGTTCCCTAGAGTTGCAACCTAGGGCTCTGATACCAAGTGTCATGCCCAAAATTTCTACTTAGGAAAAAAAAATACAACTATTTTTTTTTAAATGCATAGCACTTATTTGCAACCCATAACATGCTTGAACACATAGTAACTAAACTATGCTCATTGAGTGATGTTTAATGTGTAACTTCCTTGTTGACAAACTGCTCGTGGGGAGTGAGAGAAACTCAGTCAAGTGCACAAAGTCAATGAGTGCACCCTTGATCGATGAACAATATCGTTCTATCAACTATATCATAAGGGTCTCACAATTACCTTTCTACAATGAGTATACTAGGGTTAGGCTTGGCTCACAATTCCACACATTGACATCACCCAAAACAAGATAATTATCAACCACTCCTATGCTACTTCACTACCTCACAACCTTAATTGAGCATGACTTGAATTACCCCCTTCTCCTTGGGGAAGTATAATTTTAAAAGTGTAGTTCTATGGGACCTAACCAAGGACTTAAAAAGGTCCTCCCTACTAACAAAGCCAACTTGGATAACTCACTTAACATACAATACACGATCATTATCCTATCCTTGCCCTTCAATTGGATGCAATACTCGCATGACTTCCATCCTACATTCTTCCTAAGAATTTTATTGTTTTAGAATTTAATTTACGCAACAAAATGATCATACTCTTTCTTTTTTTTTCTTTTTTTCTTTTTTTTGGTTCTAAACCCTAAAAAAAAATAACAAATGAATTACTTGCAACTTCTTGATTTCTAAGAATTACTATCTTAAGATTAAATAATCAATTATAAATGTATCACCCTATCTTATGATTACGAATAACCATTCTATAATTTATTCCTTATTTCTTACCCCCCCAATTAACAAAGATTTAATTAAGTTCCCATCTCCTATATATATATATATATGTGTGTATATAAATACTCGTCAATATAATTGAATATATATTTACTTTTCATATTTACTTAATATTTATTTTATTATATTATTATGTTACTCTTACCATTATAAATAATATATGAAAAGCTATATATAATAATTATAATAAAACATGTATATTTTCACATCTTTTACTTTAGTGGGAGATTTGTTTTAACAAAAAAAAATCTAAATAAAGAAGTGTTTCCTTTTAAAAAGGTAATACTAATACTATCAAGCACTTTTTCTTATTTTAAATTATGTTATTCTTAAGAATAGATTCTTTTCCACTCATGATTAAAGACAAGTATTTATATGAATCATGGTAAGACTTGTTAAGAGTTGTGCGTGGGGTCTTAAATCGGAAATTTCTAACATAGCATAACATCTAAATTAAATTTCCTGTCTTTAATACTTTACAAACTATTACGTTTACACGTTGAGCTCGAGTGACTTTTGACCATGCACTCAAATCACACGCCTAGTATTAGGGCTTTCTAGGAGAGCAAAAACAGCAAAATAAAATTCGTAGACTCCCCATACTCCTACGCCTCGCCCGAGAAAGAGTAACTTATTTAATAATTTATGTTTTTATCTTTTGTTAAGACACTATTTACACAACTTGAAAGGCTTAACAATATTGTTCGTAAGCTTACAGACAAACTGCCCATTACCCAGGCTGCTCGATCATTCTATAAGCTACTGCACACACCACCATTGGATCCTTTACCAAGTAGATCTTCCCGCCCACTCTATTTTCATAACCATCCATTGGTCGATAATCATTTGAAATTGGAGATAAGGTTGTGCAACATCAGTACAGGACGCATGGATGACAATTCTAGAAATGGAATGTTTAGGAGGAAGTGCAAAAGCAGAGAGGACGTTGCCTGAGTTTTTCTTTTTTGTTTTCCAATGCAAGAGACCTGATCTCCTGTGCAAGCCCAAATTAGCTAAGTGTGCTGGCATATACAGATGCAAAGGTGGGGGGGCGGTGCCTACCAGCAACAGGATAGGTGCACATATCCAAATGTTGATGCAACCTCTGATAAGAATATTTCATGGAATAAGGCATCCATTTACACATCACAGTCTGCTAACTCCACTATTTAATGCACTAAATCTGACTCACCCAAGCAAGGACATATCCCTGGCAGTCAGGCACATCTAGAGATACGATGGCTGGAGGTAGTCAATTAGACCCAGAAAGGGACTATAGGGCACTGAAGTTCAATTTTGGTGAGAAGATATATTACCACCATTCAACTGCAAGAAGCAGATCTACCATTTATTCGTTGGATGATAAGAGTCTTGGTATACTTGTATCATACTTATCTACGTTCAAATATTTATTTTCTCTTTAAAACAATACAAGGTCCGTACTTTTAAGGAGAATCATATCATTCACCATCCCATCATTATTTACATACGTTGATAGAATCTGTACTGACATCCTAAACACAACAGAGTATGTTAGGGATGAAATAAACTTGAGGAAAAATAGGACTTCTCAAGGCCAGGGTCAATATTCAGGGGAGTCATTAGTTTCAGAACTTTTACACTGCTTTGAAGATTGCTAAGGTGAATCTCAATAAAACTGTCCCGGGGCTGCAAAACTTAATGCGATAGATGCTCTAGAGGGTATCAAGTCCTTGGTAGTCTAAAGAGACGTATCCCATCATGCCAGCCTAGTTCAGGTAAGAATTGCTAAACATCAAACACAATCATAATGTTGTTAACACCTACGCTATGGTAAAAACACTGTTATCTTTATTTCTCTGTGTAGTTATACCGAAGTGCGCGACCCATGATTTTTGTTGAAGTTGTTGAAACCTACTCTGTGGCCATTGCATATTTGAAACTTTAAACTCCTCGAGCATAGTGTTCCCTTAGTGTTTGGAACACCAGGTTTCCAGCATATACATATATATTTAACTGTACAAACTATTTACTATTAAATTTATTATCCATCTAATAACTGTAAGAACTGACCAATTTAAGAACAAAATGATTTATCTTTCCTTTCTTCTGAAAATCACAATTATATTTCTTTCAAGACCGGTGGCTACAAACATAAATTTGTTCCATTCTCTAAAGCTAAGACACTGTATTCTGTTATACATTTTTATCGATACATGAGCCAACAATATGCTATGCAGGTCTATGAGAAGCAATATTTTATCTCTCTTTTTTTTTTAACTTGTTTAACTTCAGATCCAACTCCCTATCTAATTCATTTTACCTCCCCTTTAAAACTTAAGTTGATCTCAGATTTCGTCATGGTTCCATATAATTATTTATTTCTTTTTTTTTAATAAATCTATTCTCTACATCACATCAGCATTTTCATTTATTCCTTGTTACTCCTGAATTATATATTTTATTATCATTTATACTGCCATTAAGGAACGTATGCGGAAACATATCCTTTACCAGAGACATGTTCACTGATTTTTGTTCTGGTACGCAATGCATATGCGATTTGCTTCATTTATTTATCTACTCCTATTACGTTTTCATTCTTTATAATTAGACAACCATATATTTGTGTATGTATATTCTTTATAAAGCTGAATGGAATCACAGGCTTTCTTTGAAAGTGAGGAATAGGCATTACTACTTATAGTGGCATGTGAGATTTTCTTTCACAAATACTACAGGAGGAATGTATATATATATACGTTTAAAACCTGACATTTTATGATATGTGGGTATCCGTGTTCTAGATAAGAAAATACACACTGGTAAGTACAATAGGCACATCTTTAGAACCCTATATATATTTCAAACCAACATACATGACTTAACATAGACTTATATTTATTCTTATCACTCATTGTGGGATAAAACAAGTGAAACCCCCATTCATATTTCTTTTACATATAATTTTGATTTATGGAATAGTATCAAACCAAAATCTGTTTAGCTTCTGTTAATTCTGCAACCATCATGAGCAGCCAACTATTGCATTTACTTTATTTCCTTAATAGCATTGGTCAAAAGTCTTTATACATCATAAATTATCATATATATTATTTTTTTTGAACAATACAACAACATTCAAATATACTTTACAAAACATCTCTCTCAAAGAAGGTAAATGATCCCACTATCTCTCTCAAGAATATTACAAAGTAAAGTATCATAATGCAAGCATTTTGAAAAAGGAAAATTGCCTTTCTTTATTAAACTGATTACCATTTTCCTACATAACTCTCACCATTACCACAATACATAGAAAATAAATGACAAAACCAATGCATAAGGTCTTGCTCTCCACCCTACCGTAATGGCGTCATGGAGCCTCGTGGGCTCTAGCCATACCCTCGAGCAAGAAATACATTATACACCATTGTAATTCAATGGTGAGAGCTTAGTGCTATAACAAGCTTGCTCATTATACAACACATTACTCTAATATATCCCTTAAACAATCTTACTTATGATTCAATGCATAGATCAAGCTATCTCTACCAATACTAAGAATAAGAAATGGAAAAAGACTTATCTCTCTACAAGCTGCTTTCCTTTGAACTCCTATTCTTCCATCCTTGACTCTCTCCTTCTTTTCTTCACTTCACAAGTTCTCCAAAAGGAGAAGTGGGCAATGCCCAAATCTTCCATCTTCTTGAGATATATAGGAATCCTCCAAACCTACACTCTTTCCCACAAGTGCTCACACATGTGTGAGTCTTGTGCCAATTCCAAGAACTTTTGGGGAGTGGGGAGTTGAGAGTGACAAGTCACTTTTCCCAAGCCCCAACACTTTTTGAATTCGTCACATTCATGAATGTGGACTTTTGAGGGGTCTTTTCACACTCCAAGGACAAGTTCACATGTCAAAAAGGTTCCAAACCCATAGGTATAGGTCCTAGGGGTCTATTCTTGTTCAAAAACCAAGGAAATTGACTCAATAATCCCTTCCTACACAACATAATTAAGCACAGTTAGACATATTAATAAACAACATTAATTGTAAATCGAATCTTTGTAACTTTATTCATGAATCATTTACATAGCTAATTACTCTTCCAATGTAATACGACACAACAATTATCTTATTTCAAATTCATCTTATAAGTTCAAATCTCATACAATAATTTGCATGCACATACATCTTCATTAAGTAAAATAACATAACATATAACTATAAGGTTACTGTTAGACAATCATCTTCATATCGCTTGCAATATATCTAACCATCTATTTAGGAGGAATATATAACACTTTAAGATTGTATTAGTCACATGCAAAGAGAGGCCTTACATCTCCCTCCCCTTAGCTTAGACTTCCTCCTGGAAGTCGTTAAGGTTTGAAAACATAATCTCAATATGACAACACACATAAACCTATCAAGCATACTAATTACTTTTACTTTCTTGATGGAGGAATCAAAACATTTATATATAAGCACACATTAGAGACAAATATCTTTCATGAATTAAATATTTAAATACTTAGAACAAAATTTCTCATAATGGAACATTTATTTGATATACAATTAATTTAACAAATGCTAACAACAATCCTTGTAGCTCAAATTTATTAACAATGTAATCAACTTCAATTATATTACACATAAATATATCTAAATGGATTCATATCCTTTTATACACCTCCAAAATTTCTTTGCATCATAACATATACATCCTCATGATGTTAGAAAATATTTTTGTTTCATTGACCAATCATGTCTCAGAATTATTAGCTTCACATTTTGTCAAAATATATGCTTAAGAGAACATTTACCTTAAAATTATGGCACTCATACCATGTCTCAAATAATATTAACTTTGCATCACATGTTACTATTTTTCTCACATAGCTCACAGGTATGCCACATCACATTTATTTGTAATTTCACATGTACACACAACAATAGCAAGGATGCTCTTCCCAATTGGGTGCGCCTGCCCTCATATAAAGGGTGCTCTTCCCAATGGGTGTGCCTGTCCTCATACAGTCACATAATTTACAACACAAGGCTCACATAATGGGGTTTACAAGGATGGATATTCTTGGATACCACTCGAGGCCCTTCTCTAAGGACTCCTCCATATAGATAAGAATAATCATAGAATGAGGGAAGAATGGATTAATGACCGTCCCATACCGGTCCCATTCACAACCCCTTTCAAAATAATTCCCCAACACATCTACTCCCCTATACGACCTGCCAGGGAACCCCCCGGATATGGCAGTTTACAAATTCCACATTACACCACACATGCCAGCAAATTTGCAACCAAGGAGAAAGCCTCAAACTGAATAACACAAGATCATAAACCAAAGTTTCAATAAAACTCCCAAGAGGGAACTTATAAATTCAAGAGAAACAAAATAAAGATAAATTGTAGCTACATTGCAACTTTCCAATCATAATTCAAAGGAAAAATTAAACAAGTCCTTGAGGCAAATCGGACTATATAACAACTTCCAAATGGCTAAATAGCCTAAGTACATAAATGTAAAATTACACATTGCTGGCACATAATAAAATAAAACATCAATCAAGAATTACAAATAATTCATATTTCAACTATAAAATTTGCACATTACAAGCACCACGTGACTTGATAAGCCACCTAAGGGGAGGAGGGGAATGGTGGTTCTCTAACCACATCATAAGTATTATAGCATGCAATAACTGGTGGTCCCTGACCACATAAATATGAATAACGGGTGGTCCCCGACCACATTAATATACATCACTGGTGGTCCCTAACCACATAAACATGAAGCACTGGTGGTCCCTGACCACATGAATATGAGTAACTGGTGGTCCCTGACCACATAAGTATGAATCACTGGTAGTCCATGTTATTCCATCCTTTACCCATGGGTTATAAACATCAAGGAATAGGTTTGCACTATGAACCAACAAGTGTGGCTCTCATATGTGGGGGAGTAGGCCACGGTCAACGTCCATGGGAAGATTACAATGACTTGACATAGATCCTTTATCAGGATTAGGGACAACACCCTGAGCTCATAATCTCCTGATGGTAGACCATGTGCCTCTCAACCCCTATTTACACTAGCTGGCATCACACTCCCATTAGGGGGGAACCAAATGCTAAGGGTACATATTTAACATAGAAATAAAACTAACACAAAGGATCACATCACATTTCATTTAATAGACACACGTATGCACTTAAAACATTTATTTTAACTCACAACTAGCTAGCTTACATAAAGGCCATCACAAAGGGTACATATAGGGGATCATACTAGATGTCCACCACCCTTATCCCAAGTCAGATACCCTGTATCTCATACTTGGGGTACAACACATTTACTGGTTTTCACTTCACATACCATAACATAATACACTTTATGAAATCCACCATATTGTAGAACACAATCAATTCATGGTTTAGTTTACATACAATCCTTTTTCTTTTAACACTATTCACTTTGCTTCTTAATTTTGTACATATCTACTCACTTTGCATTTGTGAAATGATCCACTAGTTGATGTACAAATGTAGCTTATGGATATTACTCCATCTTCATAAATTTTAACAATACATGATGCACCACACTTGCTATCTTACTAAGTTAGTGTTTGACATCTCATGTAGGATCAAGATTGATTCTCTATGTTTATCCATACCAGTCTTCCTCTTTCATTCAACCATGTATTTCATTATAATTTTTGCAACATGCTAAAGAATGTTTTCTACTCAACAAGGAAGATAATCAACCATTTTCTTTTGAAACATAGTAATATGAGAGAAGAAAGCACACTCAATTCATAGAACACACAATAAATCATGGATTAGTAATTTTCACAACTCATTAATCTATATATATATTTTTTAAAAATCTTGCATTTTGCTACCTAAGGTTGACTCATTTAATCACATGTTATAATCATCATTTTATATTTAGTTGTTTCTACTTCACAAGGTTCAAGAACATGCGATAAGTAACAATTCCTACATTTAAATTTTCTCCATTGTATTTCTCTAACACACACACATATATATTTTTCCCCAGAGTATTAGGCATTGGTATAGATATGCACAAAATTAGTTGGGAGTCTTCCATAACCATTTTCATGTCCATGATGATACCATTTAGTCTCTTAATCACTTAGTTCACTAAAACTTTTACATAATTCCTCACCAGATTTATAAATTCAAACAATTGATTCTTTAGTTCTAGTGACATGTACGCAACCTTAAAGGTCAACACCTAATTGCATATGTTATTACTCTCCATAAGACATGTATACTTTCTTATTTTGAAATCAATAGGTCTTTAGCTCTTAGATCATTTATAAGGAAGGTAGTAATAGCATGTGTTTTAGAGAATATTATAACTTCAAACTCATATTTAAATATGGTCCCTTGATCACAAAGGTTTTATGTTTAATTTTCAAGACAAAAATTATTTATACAATATCTATTTATCAATTTTCTCTAATCTTTACTTAGTTGTATCTTTCAACACATTCTCAACTATGACTTGAATCATGTTCTTTCATTTGATATTTTAGTCTATACATAAAATAACTCAAAGTTTTAGTAGTTGTTATAGTTCCACTAAATTCACTAGGTCTCAATTTACTTGCAAAAGTGTTAGAATAACATAAGGTTTCACCAATTAATTCAAGGTATTATATGGTTTTGACCACTTTTCAAAATTGGATTTACTATGTATTGCCAAGCTTTGATTCTTAGTTGATGCCATCATGCATGAAATTTTCTCTCACCAACCATAAAGTGAATTGTTTATTGCTTCATGAGATTAACCCTTATACACTTATATGTAAATCAAGATCTTTGGGTAATAGAATAGGGTCTAGAAATTCCATGGTCAAGGTGTACAAGATTCTTATTTCATGTGTTTATAAATACCAATTTGTATACAAGTCATTAATTTTGTTTTGTCAAACAGCCTACACCCAAAAG